>JAHDVE020008227.1:0-65685 GCA_022606495.2 Halesus radiatus
TATTATCTTCCTATAAAGTGTAAATTTGTCATATGTATACAGAAACAATTTATCAATGTAGAACGATTTCCAATAATGAAACATTATTATCTTCCTAAAAAGTGTAAATTTGTCATATGTACACAAAAACAATTTATCAATGTAGAACGATTGTCACATAATGAAACATTATTATCTTCCTAAAAGGTGTAAATTTGTCATATGTATACAGAAACAATTTATCAATGTAGAACGATTTCCAATAATGAAACATTATTATCTTCCTAAAAAGTGAAAATTTGTCATATGTATACAGAAACAATTTATCAATGTAGAACGATTTCCAATAATGAAACATTATTATCTTCCTAAAAAGTGTAAATTTGTCATATGTATACAGAAACAATTTATCAATGTAGAACGATTTCCAATAATGAAACATTATTATCTTCCTAAAAAGTGTAAATTTGTCATATGTATACAGAAACAATTTATCAATGTAGAACGATTGTCACATAAAAAATATTCACATATTTATGGAAAAAATTTCTATTATTTTCTTTTATTGTTCGTTTTTTTTTATGGTAGGCACAGCTTTTCAGTCTTTATGGACTGCACACTACTGCGACTAATATGATTAGAAATCTGAATTTTTTATGTTAAATTCGTCAATTTTATGCGTGTTTGACATTTTTACGAAAATAAAACGAAATTTGCAAATTTCGGTAAAATAACACGAATTTCGTATTGTTTGCACAATTTTCTGGTACGGTCTATTGTTTTAACAGGCTTGAATAGCCATAAAATGGAACGCAGCAATATTAACGTCGAAAAAGTTTCGCACTATCATTCATTTTTCTAATATGAAAAAAAATCGTAACAGGTTTGTAAAAATAAAAATTAAACCTAAAAGGATTACATCATTTTTGTCACAAATCACTTTTTCCAAAATTCCTCAAAAAGTAACGCTAATTTCGCTTAAAATAATGGGTAATGTGTAGAAAAATAATGCGAAATTTTCAGGTCCCTACTACGTAATGAAACGTGTGACCAGTTTTTAATTTATTTAATCAAAAACCGTATAAAAATGACAATACCTCCAGCTCCTAACATTTCTCATACATTGAGACGGCAACATTCTACACCAGCACCCCTACCCACGTGAAATGGCAGTTTTGGGTTTATTCATACATTTTAATAAATTTTCTGTGAAATATATCTATATATATATATATATATATATATATAAAAATAAATGTAAGTTTGTTTGTTTATTTGTTTGTCCTCGATGTTGTCGAATATTACTTGCCAGGTTTCGCTGAAAACCAGCATGGATGAAATTAAAAGATTAATTAAATGTATGAAGAATGGTAAGGCTGTTGGTTTCGATAATATTGCTGCTGAATACTTTAAAGGAGATAGCCGTATAATTCTCACATGGTTATGCAAACTTTTTAACTAGTGTCTAGAGGAGAATTACACCCCATTAGATTGGAGAAGGGCTGTGATCATGCCTCTATACAAAGGTAAAGGGTCACGCATGGAATCTGGAAATCACAGGGCTATTAGCCTGCTAAGTTCAGTTGGAAAGCTGCATGGTAGGATATTGATTGAAAGGGTACAAATGAAAACAAAGGATAAAATATGGGATGTGCAAGGTGCATTTATGAGCGGAAGGGGATGCATGGATCAGATTTTCTCGCTGCGTATGCACACAGAGAAGTTTCTGGCAAAAAACCAGAAACTTTTCTGTGCTTTTGTAGATCTTCAAAAATCATACGACCGAGTTGACAGAAAAAAGTTATGGAAGGTGTTGTCCAAGTATGGAGTGAATACAAATCTTATACAGGCAATCGCATCTCTGTACGAGGAAGCGTTGCATGTGTTAGGGCAAACGGTGATTTTACGGGGCGGTTTGACATCAGAAAAGGTCTTAAGCAAGGCTGCGTAATGTCACCGTGGTTATTCAATCTATACATGGATAATTGTATGCAAGAATTGAAAGAGGTGGGCTTGGGCGCAAAAATGAGTAGTCTGCAAGTTTGTTGCCTGTTGTATGCTGACGATGCGGTGCTGATTGCTAATAGTATAGAAGATCTACAGTCCCTCGTATCTAGGATGAACGAAGTATGTATGAAGAATGAGCTAATGATGAATGTAAGTAAGTCTAAAGTCATGGTGTTTGAAAGAGAGATTGCGAACACAGTGTGCAATATAGTTATGAATGACGAATACTTGGAGCAGGTCGATGAGTTTGTATATTTGGGAAGTATGTTTACGAGAGATGGAAAGACTGATAGGGATATTGAAAGAAGGGTGAATGCAGGAAACTCCATTAACAGAGGACTGAACGCGGTTGGCGCAAACATAAAGTTGTCCAAGGAAGCGAAGCTGGCAGTCCACAATGGAGTGCTGATACCAACCTTGATGTATGGCAGTGAGGCATGGAACTGGCAGAGGAAGGATGAAAGTGAACTGAATGCTGTAGAAATGCGATCTCTGAGACGAATGTGTGGTAAAACCATGTATGATCGAGTGAAAAATGTTGAGATTCGTAAAGAATGCAAGGCTGATGTAAGCGTAGTGAGCATGATTAAGAAAGGGACGCTTAGATGGTTTGGGCATGTAGAGCGAATGAATGCAGAAAGGAGTGTAAGGAGAATATATGACGCGAATGTGAATGGAAGAAGAAGCCGGGGACGTCCAAGGAAGACGTGGCACGATCAAGTGAATCAAATACTTGAGTCGGGCCATGTCAAAAGTCGGAATAACAGAAGAGAATGTATGAGACGTTGTATGAAAGTGAATGAAGCAAGAAGTGTATACCAAGATCGAGTTGTTTGGCGGTCCGTCCTCTCTGCCTACCCCTGCGGGGAAACGGCGTGATGGTTAGTTAGTTAGTTAGTTAGTACTTGTAGTATCTACTGTGAAAATGGCCCTGAACGCCTAAACAGCTGTCACAATAATAACAACTAAAAATACTTGCAGAACTTATTAATAACATTATTAAAATTGATTACCATTAAATTTTTAAAAAAAAACGAGTTCTACGAATTAAACATAAAAAAAATTAATGCTCGTATATTTTTTAATTTATTTTCTTAATACCTTTCAACAAATGAATATTATTAAATTTATTTTCTTAATACCTTTCAACAAATGTATATTATTAAATTTATTTTCTTAATACTTTTCAACAAATGTATATATGAAAATTGTTTAAATGAATAACCCAACATACAATTTCTTCATACGATTGGTTTTCACTTTGTGGCGTCATTATTAATAAACGAATTAAATAGTATACAGGAGTAATACAAAAAAAAATTATAATACAATAAATATGCGATACAATAAATATGTAATACAGTATTACTCCTGATAAAGAAAGCATCGCTTTTGAAACATGTAGGTATCTTTATATTGATAAAGCGGTGAATACAAAGTATATCATTTAAATCGTTTATCAATATATAATAGTCTAGCGCTTCACTCACTGTAAAAAAAGTCGTGTGCGATATATTTATTTAAATATCAAAGTGCATCAACTCAATGCAAAGTTCATTGACTTCTACATTAACATAATACAACAATCAATCTGGAAAATTGCACAAGTATGAAAAAATGCAGTTCACTTTAGCCCAAACATGAAACGTTTTGTAAAAAATCACTTCGTACACTCTTTTTGTATTTGTGAGAGTTAACATTCTAAAGGGTAATTCGTACACACATCCTACAGACAAAATTCAACCCCTCCGGCAGACTTTACCTATAATAATAAACGTTAGGTACACAAAAGATTTTGTTAATTTTATTCCCCCTTCATGTTCGATGAGCAATGAGTCCACGGATGACGGGGAATGGAAAGTGTTGTATAAAGTTAAATGTGACTTGAAAAATAAAAATAAGGTTACCGTTGCATAGATATATGTGTTTATAAACTGACTTTCTCACAAGGGTCAGAAGTCTGTCAGAAGCCAGTGGTGTTATGGCACACCCGATACTAGGAAGCAGGGAAGGGGAAAAAATTGGAAAGAGAAAGGTTGGAAGAACCTGGCTATTCAGAAAATCTCATGATCATGTTATGTTATATTCCAATATCATGATTTATGTTATTTGTTCTTTCTTATTATCACCTAATGTCACATTTTATGTTTCGTATTTTTACATTTAACTTTTATCATTTGTTCTTTAAAAATAAAAAGAATTTCGTAATTGTATGTTTAAACTTAAAACCTTAAAACTTTCATTTAAACCATCCGACGGTCTCCGTGGTTGAATGGTTATGATCTTAGGCTACGATTCCGAGGTCGCGGGTTCAAATCTCGCCGTGCGAAAGTAAATTTTATTTGATTTTCGCAATAATATTTCAATTGTTATATGTTGTCTCCCTCTTATATTGTATCTCTCTTTTCCCCATTTTTACCTCTATATATACATGCACACTCCTGTTATTTAATTAGTATATTTTAAGTCCTGAAGATGATTCAGTCGAATTGTAACTAGTCGACTATACAAAATTAAAAGTGGATTCAAACAAAGTGTATTTTCATTTAATTAAATTTATATTTGTTATTTCACAATTTATTCATTAAAAATAATATGTAGTATATTTGCGGTACGTTCCAGAGTGGTAGATACTGCCAGTATAACCTAGGTGAAAGACCACTGTTCTGAATCGAAACGTTGCTTTAAATGGCTTTAGCCATGTTTGGTGACCAGATCTGAATAGTCAGGTACTTCCCTACCATCTTCTCTCCCATCTCCTTCCCTCTATTAATATATTCAGCTTCATAATATACCCCGATTGGTGATGTCATAGTGTCACTGGCTCCAGATGGTTGGGAGCAGTTGGAACTATTGTGTGGTATTACATAAAAAATATAAAAAAATATCGAAATCTGATAAAAAATATTTTGCACAGAGGCTTTGATTTGGAGAATTTTTTTTTAATATTTTTTAGTTTAAAAAAATATTTTCTCTTAAATTACATCTTCTTTTCATACATCTTCTTTCCCTTGTCCTAAAATTGACAAGGCGCCTCCAGGCGACCCTGCCTTTCCTACATTATAGGCATTCGTCCATAGTAGGTCCAACCTCTCCTCGCACAGCAACAGCCTCTTACTCCCACCTGTATCTGTGGCGGCTGAATGGACATCTTCCCTCTAGAATATCACAAAGCGAAATTCCACCTTGTGGCATTCTTAACACATGCCCAAACCACCTCAATTGCGACTATTCTATGAAGAGTAATAGTAGCTCCTCCCGGATCATCGAGTTTCTTATTCCTGTGACTCGTACAACTCCTTTCAAAATTCAGCAGTTGGACCCTGGAATGTGTTCACTCTTTCAACGTCTAGATCTGGTGACCATAAGTAAGCGTGGGGCGATGTAATAATTTCTACACTGCTAACTTTGAGCTGTAAAGAGGACGCAGCACACCGCTTGCCGCACTTAATTATTATATCGTTTTAAAATGTACTTTAAAATCAAACTCCTTCAGTTAAAAAAAATAATAATTAAAAAAATTTCATTAAACTATCGAAGCAGTTTCAAGCAAACATTTATATCGAAAATTGCAGTGTTCAGGGGGATACTAAAATTATCTATGTAATCGAAAATGGGGTTGCAAAATTATTTTTGCCAGTAAATTTTATTATTACTACAAGTGCACACCTTATTTTCATTATTACGATTTTTTACGAACAGATCAGATTTTAAATCATCGTACATGTTATTACTAACCGTATTCGATAAAAGTACTAATGTGTTGTCTACATTATCATCGGTTGCATTAAATTTCATGTACGTGAGGAATTGTCTTGAATGCGATTATTTTGAATTTTTTCACCACGATAAACCCGGGGTTTTTTCAACATGACGAATTTTCAAAAAAAGTGATTCATTCACACATATTTAAAGGATATTCGGTACTCCTCAACGCCCTAAAAATTGTTTCCAATTATGTTCATAAAACCTTAAAGGCGTCATTATTTTTTGCCAGTGACAATGTGCAATATTGTGCTAATGCACCACACAAGTGGAAAGAGCACCACTGCAAGACGCGTATATCCATCATGCACAGGCATAAGTATTAAGTACAGGAGACCTCGTCAAGTGGAAATCCTGAAGCTTCCCGTACCTTTATCACTGAATGTGAGTTTAGTTAGTGCTGCGCCTTACAATTGGAAATTTATTGTGAATGTCCATTAGGCCCGTTTTCCCCCCCACATGGACAAAGGGGCGCGGGGCGGCACGTGACCCGCTGTGCGCACGTGGTAATGCGCAACGAATGCCGAATGCAACGATAACTCTTAGTTATACCTCACAAATTCAGGGGTAGACGAATCTGCGAGCAAACCTGTTCTAGTAGCGCCTCCAGGAGGAGGTTAGAAGACATTAGCGATAGTCGTTATGTAAAATATTCCTTACTTTTGTGGTTTCGTTTTTTTGCTGTATGTACTCGTACGTGGAAGTGGACCGGTTTTAACTTTCATCTTAAGAACTCTTAAAATGATTGGAAATCTTTAATCTATGGGAATATCACCGTACACATATACCTATCGAATGTACTCAATTAATGAAATGAAGCAAACACTTTGTTTTAAACCAGTAATTTATTTCTAAATTAACACAAACCGGTTTCGCTTATCTCAAGTTTCATCAGGGTAAAATTTAAAACTAAACAAAAATACATAGAGTGAACACATTTATAGTAGGGATATACAAAAGGAAGAAAACAAAATATAAAACGAAACACTGGAAGAGTGAGACAGAGATATGCTTACGTGTAATATAATGAGACTATACATAAAAAAGATAGAAACAGAACGTCAGGAGGGATTAAGAAGAATTGGGATTTTTTTAATTAACAGGATAGATATTTAACATGGATTGTAATAAAAATTAAGTTTTAATCATTGAAGAAGATAATATTAACACATCCCAAATGAACCACGAAACCGAAAAAACAACAGAAATTAAAAAGATTTCAGTCGCATCTGGGACTCGAACCCAGGACCTCTACCTATCCGGGGTAACCGCTTAACCAACTTAGCTAATGAGACCAGTACAATTTACGCCATTTACACCGATATCATACTTCGTGTTTTAATCCTATAGGATTAAAAAAAATATTGACATATAGAACCCTACGCCATTGGAAACCGTGATTATTTAATAAATATTACAAACCATAAAGTAATTGTTAAACATTATGTGTTTTGTATTGAAATAACATAACAAGAGATGATATTCTATCATTTCAATAATTAAAAAAATGAGAGGGCTTAGATCGATAGATTCATTCTATTTTATTTTCCACAGTAATTGATCGGTTACTTTAATACAAACATAAAAGCAAACATAAAAAAGCCTGAAAGTAAACACATGATCATATGAACATATATTTGTTTTATTTTGCTCTAGTTGTCACAGTAGAAATAGCGTCGGTTTATTATTGATAGAGTGATATTTTTATTTATGGAAAGACAAAAACTTTATTTATTGACATTTTATGTTGCTAGCAGGCACCTACATCATATTACTGGGATGTTATATTACAAAAAAATCAAGGAAAAACCGTTTTGGAAAAGTAGCTAAATTTAATACATAATATTAAATATTTATTATTTTGTGTGGCGTTAGCATCCTATAGAATATCGGATGGTTGCCGATCACCTCGTATTACATCAAAACTCTATACCAGTGGGGATATTTCCATAGGCAAAGATCGCAAGCTTGCAGTGTGCTAATCAGAGAGCTTTCACCAGATCTTGCTTCATCATACCCGTAAATAGCTTTCTAATGAACTTTCTTATTGAGAACTTGACTACATTGAAAAAAATTCATCATTTGAATTGATCACAAGAAATCGATATAATCTAAGAACTGAACTATTTGTAAAAGACGTTTAATTTTTTTAATACTTGGAAAGCAAAGAAAGGTTTTTTTTTAAATTTTGCAAGAGTCTTGCTGTTTCCATTACCAGAGCAGAAATGACACATGGAGTGATGTCCGAACCGTTAGGAAAAATAAATAAAAAAACTGCTACTATATAATTTGAAGAAACTGTGATTATGCACACTAAAAGGCTGCCGCTCAAGTGAAAGAAGAAGCGAAACATTACTTAACACCCCAAAAACAGTATAAGTACCCACAACAATCTTGAACCATATCCATTTTAGTAAGTGGAGTAATTCTCATAAAGTAGGTCAGTCATATATAGCGTAGGACGTAGCTTGCGAAAACAGGCATTGAAAATTAGCCGGTTCGTATTATCTGGGAGCTTGTAGATATGGGTAGAAATAAAAACTCTTATTTTTCAATGTGACCCGATTAATGGAAGCGTCACCACAGTCAAACGTTATCACTATTCGTGTTTTATTAAATCGATAATTTAAAAAAAATCGCAATATCTTGCATGCATTTACAACAAGATAGCCATTGGTGAAGAGCGCGATAAAACGCGTCCGCATCTGCCCGGAGTTCTGTCATCATTAAAAATAATATCTGATCCTTTGCCAAAACGTGCACATTTAGTGACATCTATGGAACGAAGCCGCACGCGCCGTCCACGCGACTGCGGGCTTTGTTCGCACGGCGAATTGTAATGCTGAATTGCAAACTAAATAAGCAGCGGCATAGTGGAGATTTAGCACACGCTTGTTTTTGTAAGCATAGGTAGGGAGAGGTATTATTTAACTACCTACCTACACATATGAGTATTTTACAGTACATACTTAGATATATTTTGCTTATGTATAAGAATCAATCGAATAAATAATCGAGAAAATCTTTTATTAAAAAAATAAGAAATGTTTTGTATAAACCACTTTTTAATATATAAACATAGACATGTTTCAGAAGTAATGCTTCCCTCATCATGACATACAGTATACTTTACAATATAAATCTTTTATTAACCGAGCAAAAATATTCTGAACACAAATAAATAAAACATTTTATTAAAATAATGCAGATTGTAGATTCATTAATTTCCCATAAATTTAGCCGCTTTAATAATATTCTCCTTTCTTATGCAGTAAGTATTTGTTCACGTTTCTCCGGTTCACAAGACCAAAAAAGACAAACATTCCCGGGTTACTAATAACCTGATATTTGAAAATCTCCTACTAACATCACACTAGGCGGAAAATGTTGCTTATGTCGTGATGGGGGACTTAGACAGCCGAGTAATTGAACTCACGATATTTGGGTGGGAACCCAATGAGCTAACAACTGAGCCACTGACCGTTCGAAAAGCCTCCAGAAGGTTCGGATTTGATGAAATCAGAAAAATTACTTTATTTTATTTATTAATTATGTACCTAAACAAAAGAAAGAGTGTTAATATTGAAAATTACAGAGAAATAAGAAAGAATAAATACCGACCGTCTAATAACGATGTTATTTACAAATAAAACAGTGATTACCTAACTAAAAACTAAAACAAAAAACGGGAGGAAATTAAATTTCATCAACTGAAAACAAGATAATCTAAATTTACTATTGTCTGGAATCTTGCCACTACAGTGGATGTTTTATAGTTAACACATTCTCATAAGAGGTTGAGAATAGTTTAAGTTGATTCTTTGGAAAGGAATATGGAAAGTTTCGGGGTTTCTTAGTTGACGATGATTGATATTGATTTTGATTGCGACCTAGAGGGAAGATTCTACCTGGTACATGGTTCAACATAACGTTAGGTAATTTTGTGTAGATTTTCATGCTCTTTTAATATTTGTACTTTACATTTGATTATTTATACCCTAGTTTATTCTAAATTGTTATATAGTATTCTAAATTTTTATATAGTATTTTAAATTGTTATATATTATTCTAAATTGTTATATAGTATTCTAAATTGTTATACAGTATTCTAAATTGTTATATAGTATTCTAAATTGTTATATAGTATTCTAAATTGTTATATAGTATTCTAAATTGTTATATAGTATTCTAAATTGTTATATAGTATTCTAAATTGTTATATAGTATTCTAAATTGTTATATAGTATTCTAAATTGTTATATAGTATTCTAAATTGTTATATAGTATTCTAAATTGTTATATAGTATTCTAAATTGTTATATAGTATTCTGAATTGTTATATAGTATTCTAAATTATTATATAGTATTCTAAATTGTGCATGTAAGTGAGTCTGCTACTCATGAATATTTTTAATATCAATGATCATAGTTAATTAGTATATCTGTTATTTTACAATTATATTAGGTTAGGTTAGTTAGTGTAAAGTGTACTTGAGGTAAACCTTTACAAAGCTGCGCTATAGAAATTTAATATTATTATTATTATTATTAATAATTTTGAAAAGAAATGAATTAAACTGTTCAATAAATAAATACTTGTTTACGATAACAATCCTAAATAATTTATATATTTTTTAATATTTCGAATGGCTCTCACAGAAGGACATGCATTCGAAATTAATCGTCACAATATTGATAAAGTGTAAACACATAAAAAAAAAAAAAAAATCTTTTTCGGAAGTAACCATATTTTGCTCTGTTTGAATGTTAGTTCATGCTATGATCAAATCGAATTAAATTGTATTTTCAGTGATTTCATTTAATTATTTATTAGTATTTTTTTTATTTATTTATTTAAAACACACATTATCAAACAATAAAATCTAAGAAAGCTTTGACTGCCCTATTGGAAACAAATCTCATTTTAGGGCATTAAAATTGAAAAGTTTAACTTATATTTAGTGCCATTATACAAAAATATAATAGCAAAAAGCCAGCTACCGTTGTCTTTTTTAAAAGTAAACGTGTTTTAAGACAATCACCCAACATGAGAAATTCTTACATATTACCGAAATTCTAATCTTAAAAGCAAAACGTGTGGAACATCCTACTTCTCAGGTTGACCAACAAGAAATTACCGTATTAACATAGCTAATGTTTTAACCATATTCCTCAATATTGTTGTACCTAGGTATACTCGTGATACACATCCACACTAACTCAGCGTTTTACATTCCCTAACGCAGCCTCCCCCATCCACTATCATCCCTCTGCTGCATCGGTGCCCCGTGCACCCCCCGACTCGTATATCCCAATAATCGTCCATTGAAGGTTAATTGATTATACCTTTTCATCAGAGTTTGGTTTGACTCGCCCAGTATGCAGTCTGGGTACACCGGCCAACAGGGGCTAACTAAACCGTTATGCCGCGGAGGGTTGGAGGATGAATGTAAAATGTTTTTATGTTGTCGAAAAAACTATATTTTTACTTTAAGTAAATTTAGAAGTCATCTCTTGACAATGACTTTTTTATTGTGTGGCCAACTCCATATGAATTTTACGCATCTAACAGAATTTTTATTGTGTGGCGAACTCCATATGAATTTTACGCATTTAACAGAATTTTTATTGTGTGGCGAACTCCATATGAATTTTACGCATCTAACAGAATTTTTATTGTGTGGCGAACTCCATATGAATTTTACGCATCTAACAGAATTTTTATTGTGTAGCCAACTACATATGAATTTTACGTATCTAACAGAATTTTTCGTGAAAAATTACCAATTGGGCAATATCACCATCGGCTTTTTTATAAAAATTTTGTCGGTACGGCAAAGGAGTTCCAACTACTTCTACTACTGGAGCCAGTGAAACTATGGCATCTCCAATTGGGGCATATTGTGAGGCTCTGGGTAGTGGGCTAGAGAAGGAGATGGGGAAGTGGAAGATGGGAAAGTATCTTACTATTTGGATCTGGATACCAAACACGGTAAAAGCCATTTCAAGCAACGTGTCGATTCTGAATGGTGGTCCTTTAACAGGGTAATACTGAGAGTATATTCTCTTTATATTCCAAATCGATACATGACCGTATCGATTAATAAGTAGAACCGATCAGATGCAGTCGACATTATAACTCATTCGGATACCCTACCCACGTATTTTAATTTTTTTTTAATTGAATGCTTTGTAACAATCCAACTGAATTCCAAACACAGCTGGTTTAATTTATTTGATAGTATCAATGATCAATGGCATCCAGTCTATGATGGCTGAAAAGCTGTGACTACCTTAAGAAAAAGAACCAATAAATAAATTAACTATAATATAAAAGTACGACAAATTTCTGATAAAAGTTTATTTTCCACGCATTTGCTAAGGAACTTGTACGCAAATTTATTCAGTAGGCCACAAAAATTGGCATTATAAATTGTTTAACAAAAAATTACGCATGACAGTGGCATGCACAAAGCAATGCATGCCACTGTCAATTATCTAGGTTTAGAGAAGATTTTACTCACTTAGGATTAGGAGACAGGTAATTATAATTTTTTTTTGGTACTCGGTATGGCACGTATGATCGTAGAATGGAACAAACCTGCAACAAAAGAAAAATATTGTTGTGTTATAATTGCATCATTTATAAAATGGGGTATGTTGTGACGCTGACAGTAGTATTTAAAAGAAAGAATTGGTGAATACGAAAGATTGAGAAGAACCTGAATATTCAGATCTGGTCACTAAACATCGCTGAAACGATTTGAAGTAATATTTAGATTCTGATTGGTGATCTTTCACCAGAGCGAAACTAGCGCTTTCACCACGTGATATGCACCGTCCCTTACTGTCCAATGCTATGGGAGCAAGTCAGTGCATATCACGTGGTTTATTTTTTAATCCGTATAAGTTCAGGAGTCGGTTATTAAAGTCTGTCAGGCACGTCCTGATGCAGACTGCATTAAATAGAAAAAAATATATAGACAGACGCGAATAAATGTGCACTTGGTGCACTTACCCAGTTAGTTCTCATTCCACCTACTGCATCCCCAGTAAAGAATACATTAGTGCCCCGGTTTATCGCAGTGGACCGGTTTTTGTTGTATTGTCATGAGCAGTGTCCACTCGTGATTTATTGAAGCCACCCAGTACCTTACACAAAGATGGACGCACGTAATAAAATAATTGCCAATTGTGTTGAGATCCATTATTTTCGGGAAACAATAATATTTATTTTATCGATGACTTACATTGATTGTAATTCAGAAAAATTATTACTTAAATCTTTCTAAATAAGAATTTATATAAAAATAAGGAAAAAAGTAGTTGAATATATTTTATAAAAAAACATCTCACAGAAGACCAAAAGTCAACTTAATTTTTACCATCATAACTGATAATGCACTTATCGAGAGTATCAATTTGTTTTTTTTTTATGTTAGTACCTCACAAGATCCCAACTGCTCCCAACTGTCTGGAGCCAGTGAGACGATGGCATCCCCAATTAGGATATGTTATGAGGTGAAGGTATTGAGGAGGGGAAAGAGATGGGGAAGAAGAGGAAGGTGTGGAAGTACCTGGCTATTCAGATCTGGTTGCCAAATACGGGAAATCCATTTCATCCAACGTTTCGATTCTGAATGGAGGTCTTTCACCAAGGCGATACTACCACTATACTACCACTAAGTATCTACCACTCTGGAACGTACCGCAAATATCCTATATATTATTTTATTTGAATAAATTGTGAAATAACACAAATTAAACTTATTTGCGGACGCCGGGATTTAAACCCGCGACCTCCGTATTCGTAGTCGAACATCGTAACCACTCAACCACAATGGCCGTCTGATTGAGGATTGAGGGCAATGATTGTATTCTATTTTCTGATTAGGGAATATTTATCTGAATCTTCGGGTTCTACCGAATGTGTGGTAAAACCATTTATGATCGTGTGAAAAATGTTTAGATTCGTAAAGAATGCTAGGATGATGTAAGCGTAATGAGTAAGATTACGAAAAGGACGCCTAGATGGTTTAGGCATGTAGAGCGAATGGACGAAGAAAGGAGTGTAAGGAGAATATATGACGCGAATGTTAATGGAAGAAGACGGGGACGCCCGAGGAAGACTTGGCAAGATCAAGTGAATCAAATACTTGAGTCGGGCCATGTCAGAAGTCGAAATAATAGAAGAGAATGTATGACACGATGTATGAATGTGAACGAAGCAAGAAGTGTATGGCAATATCGAGTTGTTTGGTGGTCCGTCCTTTCTGCCTACCCCAGCGGAGAAACGGCGTGATGGTAAGTTAGTTAGTTGGAATATTTATTTTTTTGACAACAATATAACCACAGAATAAAGGATACATATTGAAAGTGCCTTCCATGTACATTTGAATGGATGCCGATGTGTTTTTGATTTGGTACCCTTTGGTTCCAACTCCGAGAGATTCAATAAAAATACATCGCTCTGTCTCTATCACACTACCTGCATTGTATTTTACCATTCGATTTGATCGGAATGAAGTGATGATGAAATAGTTTTTGTAGAAGAAGTTTTAGGGTCCAAATGCTAGACTTTTGGGTCACGAAACAAGCCCACATCACATTTCATCTGTTTTTCTTTATTCTAATGTATGGCAGTGAGGCATGGAACTAGAGGACAAAGGATGGAAGTAGACTGCATGCTGTAGAAATGAGTTCTCTTAGGCTAATGTGTGGTAAAACCATGTATGATCATGAGTAAAATGTTAAGATTCATAAATAATGCAAGATTGATGTAAGCTTAATGAGTAAGATGAAGAAAGGAACGCTTAGTTGGTTTGGGCATGTACAACGAATGAACGAAGAAAGCAGTGTATGGAAAATATATGTCGCCAATGTGAATGGAAGAAGAAGACTGGGACGCCCGAGGAAGGCAGGGAACGATCAATTTAATCAAATACTTGAGTCGGGCCATGTCAAAAGAGAATATATGAGACCATGCATGAATGAGAATGAAGCAAGAAGTGTATGCCAATATTGAGTTGTTTGGCGGTTTATCCTCTCTGCCCACCCCTATGGAGAAACAGCATGGTGGTTAGTTAATTAGTTAGTTCTTTATTCTATAATCTGAAGGGAAATCATTCAAATTAAATTGACTGACATGGGTAAAACATTTACAGAAACAGCGAATGAATTAATTGTTTCGAATGTATGAAAAAGAAGGCCTTAATAGGTAGCTTATTTTTTAAAATATTACCGATACATATTAAATCTGCTGTATAGAGTTTATCCATTCACTAAAAATTTGGCATTATTCTTAACGATTCACTGCAGTTTTGCGCAGTAGTCATTGATCCTCTTTTATTTACTTTACTTCATCTGACAGCGTGTCAATCAAAAATAAACTTGAGTAATTAACTAATGCTATGTTAATCATTTATTGTTTTGTAATCACAGAGTGTAAATTAAACTAAGTATATATAAATCTCATCGCATATAATATCTATCGCGTTTAATCAGTATACGCCTACCACTATTTCATAAAACTCTTAATTCCCGACTCCGACAAAACGTAATAACCGCGCTCCTAATCCATCGCTCACCCTGTCCCACCTCTGTCTTCCTGGTACTCGGATAAACTCCGGCCATACAAATTTAATATGACAGCCGGCCTGTGTGACCAGTATGACGTCGCGCCGTCTCAGCGGGGCTCCGCGGGAATATAAAGGACGATATGGGACCGGACATCGGAGAAAGCCGCGGAAGCTCGGGCCATTGTGTCGGAAAAAAGTATTAAATTGACGCGGTGAGCGGTAACCCGCTTGTGGCCGTGGGGTGATAATGATACGTTTGAACTACAAAAATACATTTATGCAGTACCTATTCTTTTCACAGTTTTTTTTTATTTACTTTTCATTATTAAATTATTTGGCATGCATGAATATATCCATTCTGTAAGAGTTGGACATCCACAATAGGGTTATCAACTGTCTACCTACAGCGTATCCTAAGATATTTAGGACACGTTGTTCGCCAAACTGAGAACCTGAACCTGTAGAAACTCGTGGTCAGTGGAAGGCAGGAGAATCAGTGGAAAATGTCGCCGATGCGTTGGAGTGATCAAAAATTACAGAAGTCCGGAACGTCGATGTCCGCGGGTCTACATGCAGCGCAAAAGATTGGAGGAGCCTTATTCATCAGGGACGACGACTAAAGAAGAAGATAGGAAATCATGATATATTATCACTTTTTTTGTTGCAACTCATACAGTTCAAAAATCCTTGCCGTAGACTCGGATACAATATATTGCTCTTCCTCAATCATCACTCTACTAATTATGGGTACTATTCTCCACTGTCCAGAATCTCGAGACTTGTTAACTGAAGCCATGGCCTTGAAATTTTTGGAAAAAGTCAAAATGATTTTTGTCAGTCTTTACAAACATAAACTTGCTAAAATATCATTAAACATGTCTAACACTATGGACTCCGCCAAAACCTTGTTCAGTCTTTGACTTGATTAAACTCTCAAATGTATATTTTTGTAATTGCTTTATTCATGCATTATTTTATGTGCCGTTCTTTTCCTGTATCTCTTGTTTTTTTCTCATTTCATGTTGTTTATTTCGTGTAATTGAACAACGGTTAGAAATAAATAAGAAATAGTTTAAGACAAGGTAAGAGAATTAAGCCATATGGCTCTCAAAACATTTTTTAATGCGATGATTCAAGTGTACTTCTTTTACCGTAAGGTAAACAATAATTTCATTTATTTTTATATGAATATCTAAAGAGTAAGCTTCTCAAGAAGTTTTAACTTTCTACGTGTATTCTTCGATTTAAAGCGTTTGTTCGAAAGCAACAGTTTATAATTAGAAACAATATCAAATCGTTACTCTTTATTAAAAAAAAATCATTTTCGTAATCAATAAATGAATTATTTCATTTTCCATCTAATAATTCACGTGTTATTGAATTTATGTCGCTTTTTCATAGTCGATATGGTGTTTTTTTGTTCTTCACACGATATACCTATAAAATATTGGGTTACTTCTGTTGATCGCGCCTTCTTAATTTCAGTTGCACTCCTCTCTTTGTTCACTTGCATACATTTTTGATTAATAAAATTTATGATTCCAATGTTAACTTTATTCACCTTTTTTCGTCATTTGAGGGTTAATATTTATTTTTGACCAATGCCCGCCTGTCAGTCTATCGTGATTTTCGTAACGGAAAACATTTGATTAAACAGTAAACAAAGAAAAGGCAGGTTTATTCCCGGCTTTATAAATAAGTTTACTTTTTGCCATGAAATATTAACATGGGATATAATGGAGATGGACCCCCGTTGTATTGTTCGCAAGTTTATTGGAACAGAAAAGAAGAAGTATAGGCACACTTCGTGTAACAAAATAACGCATAGTGGTTTTGACACAATTTTCATTATGTACTAAATAAATTTATCGTGTTATTGTCAAAAACAAAAGGAACATGGCTTTTTGTAGGCAACGTCTTTCGTGTTCGTATTTTTTTAAAGACGGCTTTCCTGGTCGAGGGTTTGAGCTCTCGACTACGAATCCGAAGGTCGCGGGTTCAAATCCCGGCGTGCGCAAGAAAATTTTATTTAATTAATTTGTGCTGTTTCACAATTAATTCATTTTATGATAATATATAGTATATTTGTGCACGTTCAAGAGTGGAAGATACTATCAGTATCGCCCTGGTGAAAGACCACCATTCAGAATTGAAACGTTATTTGAAATGGCTTTTAGCCGTGTTTGATGACCAGATCTGAATAGCCAGGTATTTCCCCACCTTTCTCTTCCTTTCTCCTTCCCTCCTCAATACCTTCAGCCTCACAATATTCCCCAAATGGGGATGCCATATTCTCACCGGGTCCAGAAGGTTGGGAGCAGTTGGGACTCTTATGCGGTATTCGTATATATAAAAAAGTAAGGTCAAATTATGATGGTGTTGGCCTTTTAAATCCCTACTGGGTATTAAGTGCAATCGAATAATATTTCATACGCACATAATACTATTTGGATGATTTGTATAGCGCCGTTTTGTGAAAAATCACCTCGAGCGCGCTGTAAAATGTGTTTTTTTTCCATTGCTCTATCTTAACACTAACTATGGATAATCTATTATTACAATTGGCTATTCAGATCTGGTCACCAAACACGGCTAAATTCATTTAAAGCTACGTTTCGTTTCCAAATGGTGCTCTTTCACCAGGATAATACTGACAGTATCTTGCACTCTGGAACATGTCGCAAATATACTACATATTATTTTTAATGAATAAATTGTGAAATAACACAATTTAATCAAATAAAATTTCATTTTGCATGCCGAGATTTGAACCCGCGACCTCCGGATTCGTACCCAAGGATCGTAATCGTCACGTGTGTAGTAAATAAGATTTAATACCTTTGTAGTAAGATCGTCGTCGCTGTTGATGTTTTTTATTTACGTATATAGAAATAAATAATCATAATTTTACGTTAACATTATTTGATTGACGGAAAAACCGGAATGAAAAATATAATGTATGTCCACATAATAAAGCATAACATTAATCAAAGAGACTCGAGGTATCCTGAGTATTCTATTCTGACAGAATAAATAATAACATTCGCATTGCTGCACTCCAAAAATCAAGAAAACAATAATAAAATGAAGCAAGAATCAACCCTCGTGTAAGGGTAGCCGGTAGCAAGGAAGGGGCAGTTAGTGAAGTCCAGAGACGTCCGTAGTAAAAGGTTCGCGGGGGTGGAAGAAGAGTATTGCCGCTCCGAAATGGAGTTAAAGTTATTGTTGACATAAACAACAATAGGAAAGGCAAAAGGCAGACAGGGGCCGGAGCGCAGGGGGCGCAGAGGGTCAAGGGAAATATGCCTTCCATTGTATTGCGAATGTGGTTTGTCCACCGCACGGATATAAGTCAGAAAAATGAAATAAAAGAACTACACTTTATACCTTTCTCAGGGTTCTAGTTTATTGTTATAATAAAGAAATTCAACGTTTTTTATTATTGTCATAATGTTTTGTTTAGTTTCCCTGGATTGCGAAAAGCGGGGAGAAGCTGGTATGGTTGTTTTAATGGTTTTCATTTGGTATCCATACAAATTTTCGTCGAATGTTTTATATTTCAATGTTTGAATTTTACCTTATAATATTTAATATACGTTGTAAAACTAATTAATTTTGATAAAATAGGTCTACATTATTTTACTTTTATTTAATATTTTTAAGAAATTATACGAGACATGGTATAGGAATATGTACTATGTTGAATTTTTGTACGAGAGACTGTAGCTTGAAATATTTTAAAGATACATGTATATAACTGTGTGTTTTTCAAGTGAGTATTGTAAAAAATAATAATTATCATAAACACCAGGTTTCAGATGGTTTTAGTAAACAAAACACATGAAACAGGAAGTTCTAAACAACATTTATTCCATTCGGCTAGCACCTTTTTTCCATTAGCTATGGAGATATTTTTTTACCTATGGAGCTCTTAAAAATAGGTTAACTTCTGAAAAAATTAAACAGACCACCTTAATTATTGTTGAATATATTTCTTTTTTTTGTCAGGAAAGGAGAATTGTTCGAAATCCTAATGGAAATAATTATTCTCAATAGCCAAATAACTTTACCTTCATCATATAAGTATCTTTACGACTTGCAAATACGATATTCTGATCAATTATAATGGTGGAAACAAATATTTCAATAGAATCCAATCGATCAGCTCGGGACTGGAGGAATCCGTTGCCCCGGGCATAGAGAGTGGGGCATTGGGCGTCGGACGTCGCGATGCCTTCATTCGCCGTCCATATTCCGTCCCGGCGCTGCCGGACACGCCCGCGCCTCTGACCGGCACCGGTAACGAGCGCCGGACGTGATACCGGCGCTAATCATTAACGATGCGACGGTGGGCCGGTCACAAAGGCTAATTCAATTTTACTGTACGTATTGAAAGTGATACTTTGTGCTAGATCTACATTAAAAAGCAAGCTGTCTAAGCATTTTTGTTTTTGGAAAATATTTGATTTTTTTTTATAATTCTGTTATTAAATTGGTAACGAATAACCTAACACTATTTGAAATTACTAAGCAGAAAACACTGCACATTGTATTATATTGCACTTACTATTTTATTCTTATTTGTTATTTTTTAATATTTATTCGAAGGTTAGTGGCTAGGGAAGAGATGGTATATATTTTTGATACTTACATATATTTCTGATAATTGTTTTATTTTCTAATATAGAACAGATTTTAAAAAAAGGTCGAAATAAGCTAAAAAAAATTAATCGAGGTTAATTAAAATTTTCGATGATAATTATTAACTTGTTTTTCATAAGAAGTAATCACTTTGTGGTTTTACATCATATTAAAAACAATTTGTTTTATTTTTCGCCAACTGGTTTCACTTAGGTCAAGCTTCGTAAGGGCAAATATAATAACTTGACCTAAGCAAAACCGGTTGGCGAAAAATAAAATATATTCGTTGTTTATAACAAAGTGTTTGTTTTATTTAATATAATTATTTACATTTACAAATATTTATAGTTATTTACAATGTTGTGGACTAAGAAAACTGTTTGTAATTTGGGTATGCAACTGTACCATTCATATTTACGACTTTCCGAAAGAGATTCTGTCGAGTTTTTTATCAGTCATAAATCGTGTTGCAATTTATTCCAGGCTTTGGGCTCTGACACACCGAAAGCACAATTACCAAACTTAGTATCTGGTGTTCGCCTTAGTTTTTTCAACCTTCCGATAGCTGATGACGTCGTTGATCTAAAATTTGACTGTCGTGAATTAGATTTTTCAGGGATGCACAGTTCTGATAGGTAATCCGGAGCCAACTCGTTAATTCATTTAAAGCAATATACGCAAAAGAGATATACCCAACTGCCTGTGGAAAGTGGATTATGATTTCACGATGAATAAAAAAACAAATTTATTTAAAAAGATGTCATTCTCACTGTCGCTAACCCTGGGCTCAAACCCAATGAGTTTTCCGCTTTACCACTGTGGTAGAACGGAATTCTAAACGTTTCTTTTAAATTAAGTAGGTAAAACGGTAAAAAAAATTATACGCTTACATTCCGCATTTCAGAGCTTCACCAAATAGAAAGATTTCTTTATTTACCTATCCAAAGCTAAAACTGCAAACATTCGTTTTGTTCCACGAAAACACCGGAAAATTCACACTGCTGCGTTCGAAAAATAGGAAAACCAAAGGTAAAGTAAATAAGAGTTGGATCGGATAGGTTTTCCTAAAGGCGGAGCAAACGAAGCGGATCATTATTTGGTTGCTATTGACCGGAATGGTTTATTTGATTTTTACCGTTCGTATGTGTGTTTCTCAGTCTGCAATCATTCAATCGTTATTGGACCGCCAAAGGCATAGGTTTGACTGCATACGTTTTTTAATATGTTTATTGATTTTGATTAATAATAAAACAATACATTCATAAATATATTTGCCTAAATGTTACTCTTTTCTCAATTTGCTTTTCTTTTTAAATTACGGAGGAAATAATTAATCTTAAAAAAATTATAATCATTAAATGAAAACCATTCTTAGTAAATAAACATACTTATTATATGCTATAAAAAAAAAACCAAGTTCCTGTGTTTTTTTTTTCTTTTTCAGATGTCACTGGATGACCACCGTGTTTAAGTAGTTACGATCCTCGGCTACGAATTCTGAGGTTGCGGGTTCAAATCAAATTAAATCAAAATTAATAAATAAATAATTTCTTCAATAGATTGGTATTCACTTTGCGGCATCTTTATTAATAAATAAATTAAAAATTACCCTGCAATCACCACTTTATTAATACATACATATTAACGTATTTTTAAAGCGATGCTCTCCTCGTCAGGAATATACAGAATACTAAAGAATAGCAATGTCAAGTAGAGCAAATAAATATTTGAAAAATAATAAATAAATAAACAATAAATAAATATATAAATTGAAAATACACTTTGTATATACCACTTTACTTAAAATATATAAATATTTCTACATGTTTCGATAGCAATGCTATCATCTTCAGGAATAAATGAATACAATAATAATAATAAATTAGTATTCATTTATTCCTGAAGATGATAGCATTGCTATCGAAATATGTAGAAATATTTATATATTTTAAGTAAAGTGGTATATACAAAGTGTATTTTCAATTTATATAATTAATAATGATGCCACAAAGTTACAAAGCATTTGAAGAAATAATAAATAAATAATTGAAAAACTCCAACTACTAATTTAATAAACGAAAGATTTTGCTTGTGCAATAGCAGAGAGCCACACACCGGTCATCATACTATAGGGTTATTCGCCGTGTTGCTTTTATCGATTTTTAACATTTAAATAATTTTAAAGCTTCCTCATTTTAATATCTATTGATGTTGCTTTTACTACAACAGTTCTGGCACTACAGTTCGAGTGACCGGCTCTTCATTGTTGGGTTAGTGTGCTTTTGGGTGAAGTCGTTTATCAAGAATCAATGAGAGGCCGAACATAAAAATGTCATGTTACTCCATGTCGGATCGAACCAACATGCAACTGCGTGAAGTATATATATATTTTTTTAAATAAATTACTCGTATATTAATCACACTCATCCTTTCACTGAGTGTGCTAAGTTCTGAATCTAACATTTTTTTCAATTTACCTCCGTTCGTATTGTCCTAATTCTTCTAGTTCCGGCCAGTTGGAGAACAACAACTGTCTTCGGACATAATTGTTTGTTTACACGGAATGTCTGGACCGTTTCTATGGCGGAGATTTACGGAGATTAATGTATATAGTTATTGGAGACGATGCCAGATCGGATGGTGTCGGATCTGGAATTGTTCGAGATGTATTGGCCATTGATTCCGCGCTGGAGGTAATATTGTAAGTGATTTGAATCGCTTTCCACGAATAAAGGGGATGGTGTTTTCGTGCTTTATGGATGTCGTTACTATGGGGTAAACAAGGATGTTTTATTTTCAATGAAAACGGTTTAATTGTATTGATAACGTAGAATTAAATCGGATCAATTAGGCAACAGCGAATTTTTCATTATGGTTTTCGCAATTTATTATTTTCCCTAAGATTACATGTGAATCACTTTTAAGGAAGAGGAGGGTACTACAATAAATATATACACCAATGCTAAAATACTCGTACATAGATCTGGCAATGAAACATTGCTAGCGCAAGTTTCCATTTTGAATGGTTTCTGGCGTGATATAATACTTTATATTACTTAACGAGTGAGAGAATACAGTTGCTTTGTACAAACATATACGTGAGAAATGTAATAATAATATTTCGATTATTTGCATACTGCCGTTTTTGTGAAAAATCATCTCAAGGACGCTGAACAAATAAATAGAAATTCCATCGGTCTATCTTACCAATAACTATTTATAAACAATATATTATTACAACACATGGCTAACAGACTGCAACCACCAGTTCATAGATCTGTCATACCACACTATACGAACGACCAATTAACGTGATGCCGTGTTAAAACATACGTGTTATTAATTTTATGTACAGGCAGATAATATATTATTATAAAGGACCATATGAACTGGACAGATCACTTAAGATGAGTATCTACATAACACTAGCGCAGAATTTGGGGAAATCACGGGATACTATAATTGTAGGATTTGTGAAGCTTAAAGTTTGCATTACAAAAAAAAGTTTTAAAAAACGTTGAAAGAATTTAATCCAAATCAACTACTCGAAGGGAATTATGCTGATCAATTGATCATTACACCATCAACTATTGTAAGTACGGCGGCATACATTAATTATATACTCAATTTTTAATTATTAATTATTTTATTGAGATATAAAAACCTGATTTTAATATTTAATCATTGTAGAAAATAATATTAACATAACTCAAATGAAACATGAAAACGGAAAAACGACAGAAAATTAAAAGATTTCAGTCGCATCTGGGACTCGAACGCAGGTCCTTTGCGTTTATTTAATTTTTAATTTAATTTTTTGGGTTATGTTAATATTATTTTCTACAATGATTAAATATTAAAAGGAGGTTTTTAAATTATTGGGTATTTATTCTATTGAAGAAAGATAATATCATGTGGTTCCAATGAAACCGGAAATATTAGTCTGATTAGGTCCTTCTGCCTACTAGCCGGACTTAGCTAATGAGACAAGTTCAATTTGTGTCATCTTCATCGATTGTCTCATTAGCTAAGTCGGTTGAGCGTTGCCCCGGATAGGCAGAGGACCTGGGTTCGAGTCCCAGATGCGACTGAAATATTTTTAGTTTCTGTCCATTTATCCGGTTTCATCTTTCATTTAGGTTATGTTAATATTATCTTCTTCAATGATTAAATATTACGATGAGGTTCTTAAATCTCAATAAAAATAATTAATAATTAAAGATTAATTATATATTGACTGAAAGTAAGAATTAGAAATTTTAGCATTTCAGAGTTTTAGAATTGGAATGTTAGGTACATCGTATCATTTCATTTTATTCAGAAAATTACATTGTTTATTTTTTGACTATTACAAAAATAAAAAATAAATCAACTTCTTCTTATAATGTCCTCTCTTTTCGGAAGTTGGCTATCACCGACACAATACTCACCCAGCAGGGAATAACTCGGAATAGCTCGGCGGATATGCGGCGTCTTCCATCAATCTTCCAATGGATTATCGATTGGGTTAATCCACTACTCCACACAAAATTAATAGAAGTTTAGCACAACGAAAAACAATAATGGAACTCTAGACTAAAAGCTAAAGCCTCTGTCTGGTAGCTGGTAGCTGGTTTTTGTACGGTTTGTATCGTAAAGTTAATCGATTAATACATTTAGATTTACGTTCAATTGCAAAAATCAGCAGGTGCGGAATACTGCTAATGACGCCGACAAAACCCCCTGAAATATCAAAGGATCATGCGAGTATAATATTAGCGAAATTAACCACCCCCGGTGGATATGGACAGCCCTATTGAAAAACCTTAATTTTCCGCAAAACACAGCCGCTTATGAAAGACGGCCACCTATGATGAAAAACCTGCGGGAATGAGCGGGAAAAGATAGGCCAGTGGTGTACGATAAAAGTCAATTTACGTATTAAATATAACTACCTAAACATCTTTTAAAATAGTTTATTTACTAGATTACATGATAATTTGACACACGTATAAATCGGTACACTTTTTAACTGATTTACTGATTGAACAACTCGTGCTGTTTCACAATTAATTCATTTAAAAATAATATGTAGTATATTTGTGCACGTTCCATAGTGGAAGATACTCTCAGTATCGCCCTGGTGAAAGACCACCATTCAGAATTGAAACGTTGCTTGAAATAGCTTTTAGCCGTGTTAGGTGACCAGATCTGAATAGCCTGGTATGTCCCCACTTTCCTCTCCCCTTCTCCTTCTCCTCCCAATACCTTCAGCTTCACAACATTCCCCAATTGGGAATGCCATAGTCTCACTGGCTCCAGACGGTTGGGAGCAGTTGGGACTCTTATAAAAATAAAAATAAATCTTCTATGTAAAGTATTTGCAGATACTCTGGGTTTCTCGCTCATGGACCACGGTGTGGTAAGTTTACCAGGATATTTTCAATTTTTATTGGAATAACTCATTGAAACTTATAAATCTCATTGCAATAAAAAATGCTTTATTATAGATAATATTAACAAAACTCAAATGAAATATGAAACAGAAAAGACATGGAAAATTAAAAGGTAACGGTCGCACCTGTGACTCGAACCCAGGACCTTTCGGTCTATCCGAGATCAGCGCTGTAACCAATTGAGCTAATTCCAACTTGTTGCTTTCCGTTATTTCTACTGATATCATACATCAATATTAAAAAAAAACTGTTAATTTCTTCATTTATTTTTCTCATATATTTTTAGCTGCCACCTTTCTATATTGACTCCAAGATTCTACCCATATTTTTTTGCAATCAAGATACTGTCTCGGATATAGCTATCCGATTTTTATTTGTATGTGATATCTATTGACTTTTTTCTACAAGTCTAGAATTAACATTATTTTTTTGTAGCTTATAAACGTCATTGTATTTTTTTCTTATTCAATAACGATAATATTTACGAATCTCAAATGAAGTATGAAACAGAAAATACATAGAAAATAAAAAGGTAAAGGTTCTATCTGGAACTTGAACCAAATAACTTTCGGTCTATCTGGGACTCTTTCTCTAACCAATTAAGCTAATGCTACCTTGTAAAATTTAAGTCTAAATAAGTGTTGTTTAATTGTCAATATTTATTTGTTTACCAAAAACAATCAAAAATACATTTTATTTCGATGCACGGTACTCCACTGCAACCCTCCTCCCACCACCCTCAGAAAAATCATTTTGCTCCAATAAAGGCGGCACCGCCTGGCGCGGCGCATACCGGCCGGCCGAGGAGCCGGAGTCGAGAGCCGCCCGCCTGGGCCCGGGCCATCACCGGAGGTAATGACCGCCTCGCAGCCGATGCTACCCTGGTACCCTGGTAGCCACGGTTATATTAAAGAAAATGGTGAGCGTAATGATAGTGATGAATTACCTCTGATATTACTTGTTAAGGGTAGGTCCTTCACTCTTCTTGGAAAGAAAGATGTCGTTTTTAGATTATAACTACTTGCGTTGAGGAGGGAAAGAATATTTTATAAAACATTGTCACATGACATTAGCGATATGGAGATATCATACCCACTCCCGCAACGACACTGAATTATGAAAAAAAACTGTTATTTTGTTAGTACTTACTACGATTGATAGTATATATATACACATTTGAAAGAACGCCGAGCAAAATTGACAGATTTCAAACAAGCTTAGATACTAAAGAAATATCGGCCAATATAAAATGAGAGGGAAATGTTTTGAAATTTTAAGAAGGAACTAACGAATTACGTAAAGTGCAATATCATAATTTGAAAAGAGAAATTTATAATTCTTAATTGTTTATTTGCAAATTTTATATTATATATTAGAAACACTAGATCTCAGAGTCAAAAACACATACAACAAGGAACCACAAACATAGTATTTGGACAAAAAAAAACTTCTTATACTATGGTCCTAAATTCTAAAAAAAATCCCACTATCCTTTAAAAATTACAACAACCACAATATTTTGTAAATGAAATCCTCAGCACGGGAAATCCCAGTGAGGATATGATTATTTATTATTTTGTTATAAAAAAGGAAGATAATAAAACATTATTATTATTATCGTGTTTACGACATATTAAGTTTATATTAGAATACACGTAATCAAGACACATGTGTTCTATTTCAAGTTATAAATGTAAATAAATAAATTGTGAAACAAACGTGCGTAGTTTCAGACAAATCTTTTTTTTTTATCCACTTTTTGTTGTACAGAGGTAGGTACTAAGCGCTCTATATTCGAAATTACATTATTATTCACGCTTGCAAATTGTAATACCAGTACATAAAATATTTTTTTATTTAAGGGCAAAATACATATACTGACAGTAATAATAAAATTATATACAATATCTGGAGAACTCGCATCGTAGCTATTTCTCATTTATTAATATGATACAGATAAATAAACCGTTAAAATAATATTTAGACAAAATCAGGAATTTATGATTGTGTTAAACAGAAAGAATTTGAAAAAGTGCACAATTTCTAAATAAAGCAACATAAGGTAAATAAATTTTACAAAAATTTAAAGTGAAAAAAATAATGATTAAAAAGAAAATAAAAATAGTGTTATACAAAAAAAAAATTAAAAAAAAAAAAAAAAAACACAATGTGTGAACAGTATTCGTTGATGCTTGTTTTTTTATATGAAAACAGATTTTAATTTTCTCTTAAAAGTACAGCATGTATCAAAGAATATGTCGGAATCCATCAAAGTTTGATTTTGATTGAATAACTCACACATTCTTCTGATTGGGTCCTCGACACCAGCATTTGTGCGCGTCCGGCTAATGTGGAATAAGTCGTTGAACCTAGTTATTCTGGGTGGTACTTTGAAATTTATTAGATGGAGTAAGGTAGGACAGTCGATAATGTTATTGCACACTCCATGGTCGAGGGGTAAGGCTCTCGACTACGAATCCGAAGGTCGCGGGATCAAATCCCAGCATGCGCGAGAAAATTTAATTTAATTGATTTGTGCTGTTTCACAATTAATTCATTTTAAAAATAATATACAGTATATTTACGCACGTTCCAGAGTGGAAGATACTCTCAGTATCGCCCTGGTGAAAGACCACCTGGTGAAAGACCACCATTCAGAATTGAAACGTTGCTTGAAATGGCTTTTAGCCGTGTTTGGTGACCAGATCTTAATAGCCAGGTATTTCCCCACCTTCCTCTCCCCCCTCTCCTACCCCTCCCCAATACCTTCAGCCTCACAACATTCCCCAATCGGGAATGCCATAGTTTCACTGGCTCCAGACGGTTGGGAGCAGTTTGGGACTCTTGTGCGGTATTCATTTAAAATTAAAAAAAAAAAACACTTTATACAGGGTTATGATATCAAGATATGTTCGCCGGTTAGAGAGGGTGGAGACATTATAGATAGAGAGCATATTTATGTATCCCCGTTTAGGTGCGCTCATTCTGTAATTAAGGCAATGCAGAAATTTCCTTTGAATAGAGTCCATATGGGGGCGCAGTATTCAAGGGAACGGACTACAGTATAGTAAAGTGGGAGGTAGGTTTCAGGTTGCAGGTTTCAGGTTTTCGAAATACACGGCTGTTTCTGATAACAAAGCCTAGCCTGCAGTAAGCTTTATTTACAATATTATTAATGTGGATATTGAAACGAAGTTTTGAATCAAAATGTATGCCTATGTCTCTTATACTGTACTCGTATCCGCTCACGAGTGAGTAGTTATGATTTTTAGTGAAGCTTATTTGTTTACATTTGTTGTAACTTAGATACAATTTATATTCATTGCAAAACGCTTTAAACCTTACTAAATCTTCAATTTATTTTTATAACTTATTGAAATTGTAAACCTCATTGTAATATTTAATCATTGAAGAAGATAATATTAACACATCCCAAATGAACCACGAATCCGAAAAAACAATGGAAAAATAAAAAGATTTCAGTCGCATCTGGGACTCGAACCCAGGACCCCTACCTATCCGGGGTAACCGCTTAACCAACTTAGCTAATGAGACCAGTTCAATTTACGCCATCTACACCGATATCATACTCCAAGTTCAAGACTTGTTAATATTATCCTCCATTTATAAATCCCATATTATTGGCTGCTATCCTTATGATGATTGCAAAGTTTCGACCCGAACTCAATTGATATCGGAATAGAGTTGCGGATATACCTTCCCGATTTTTATTTATATGAGACATCTATTGACTTATTTTACAAGTCTGGAAAGAAATATTCAATTTATTTTTATAACTTATTGAAGTTTGTAAACTTCATTTTATTTTTTAATCATTGAAGAAGATAATATTAACACATCCCAAATGAACCACGAATCCGAAAAAACAACGGAAAAATAAAAAGATTTCAGTCGCATCTGGGACTCGAACCCAGGACCTCTACATATCCGGGGTAACCGCTTAACCAACTTAGCTAATGAGACCAGTTCAATTTACGCCATCTACACGAGTCCCAGATGCGACTGAAATCTTTTTATTTTTCCGTTGTTTTTTCGGATTCGTGGTTCATTTGGGATGTATTAATATTATCTTCTTCAAATCTCTTTGATCGAGCAAACATTTATATTCCTAACATAGTGAAGTCCACTATCTCAGTTTTTCATATTTTGTCTTACATGTTAGATTTGGATGTGCGATATGACATACGATTATGCATGCAAGAGGTATCTTCATTTGATAACCTCAGGAGGTTTATGGTTCGATTCCCGCAAAATAGGTACAGTGCAAAAATTATGTAAATATTGAATTTAGTCGTAAAGCGAGACATGATTTTAGATAATGGCTCCACGGGATAATAAAGCGATTGAACTGTGACCCCTCTTTCGAAAACGTGATTTTTAGTTATATCATATGTTTTCTTAACACGAAGAACCCCATTTTTGCATATATAGGCCTATGCCACACACGATTACAGAACTCATCAAAATATCTAAAGTAAGTAAATTCAAGTTTTGTGCGCCGTGATCACACTAGCAAAATATTCCTAACTGAGCTGATGCACTCTGATGAGCAGAAGTGGGTGGTTTTATCATTTTCCCATAAAAATAAATATAAACATTGTTCCAAAAAAGAGCGTTAAGGATATTTAAAAAAAAATCATTTGGAAATATCACCATGATTTTTTGGAATGGATCGCATAGTTTTTGCAGTATAAGGCTGCTCTCTGACGGTCCGGTGAGAAATGAACATTTCACTCGTTACTGCAGAAACTGCACATAAAAGTCAAGTTTGCTAAAGTAAGGTAACGGTTTTCAACGCAGTCCATTGTGGGACTTTTTTGCGCAGTGTCTCCAGTAGCGAGTGAAATGTTCATTCCTCACCGGATCGTCAGCGAGCAGCCTAACAATCACAAGTTTATTAGTAGTGTAAAATCGTTTGTTTATTTTTTTCTAAAAATCATAAATTATATATGGAATGCCAAACGCATAAAGAAAAAGCCACCTTCGTTAAAGCTGCTGTTCCGGAACCCAGTTTCTGAAAATCTTTGCAAATGAATGCACCTTATTAGCAAGTATTAAATCTCTTTAATTTTTTACGACATATTCAAAAGAGTGCTAGATATACCTAACTACCCACCCTTTGCGAAAGGTTGGTTACGAACAAAATTATTTAAATGCAAAGTTTATCAAAATTTCTGGAATTTTCTATGGACTGTGTCACTAATGATCCTAGAGCGGACTGACGAGTCCATTTCCTATATTATTATGAAGTTACGTACTCGTTTGTACTTCCGTGGGTAGGTGTACACCATTGAGTTCATACGCGTTTTGTCATTATGAAAAATCCTTCTTCGTAGGTTTGTCCGCCGGTTTTATGAATACATCAAACGCGGCGGCAGTCGACATACCAAGGTGTAATGACGAAGCGCGACGTGGCGGTATGGCCAAAATGCCCTGTGACGTCATCCGTAGGTACCAACATAGATGTTGGTCGTGAAATAATATTTGGCTGAATGAGCGGCGGAGAAATGAAGAAAATATATTTTTTTTTCAATATTTTCGTATATTTAATGAATAAAAAAACTTTACGAGTATTTATGGCACGATTCAATTAAATCGCCTTTATTATAGATGAATCGAAGTGAATAATCAAATATTGAATTCGCAACTTAATTTGTGGATTTATAAATTTTTAAATGTGATACAAGAGTCCCACCTGCTCCTAGCTGTCTAGACAAAGTGAGACTATGTCATCCCAGTGAGGTTGAAGGTATTGAGTAAGAGCAGGAAATGGGAACGAAGAAGGTGGGGAAGTACTTGGCTATTTAGATCTGGTCACCAAACACGATTCGATTCTGAATGATGGTCCGTCACCAGGGTGATACTGCCAGTACCTGTCACTCTGGAATGTGCTTCAAATATACTACATATTATTTTACTTTAATAAATTGAAAAATAATACAATTTAGTTTTAATCAAATAAAATTTATTTGCGCACGCCGGGATTTGAACCCGCGACCTTCGTATTCGTAGCCAAGGATCGTAATCACTCAACCACAGAGACTTTATGTTCAATTGATATTATTTCAAATAAGAATTGTGTACCTTGGTAGATATATTAGAAAATGCAGGTAGAGTCTGACATTAATTTAATGGTAGACAAAAATTAAGGGCGCTGCGATAGTTCAAAGGTTTTTTTAATTGCAACATCAAGATTCGTTTAAAAAAGGCGTAATAGTCGAAGTGCATATTTCTTACTTTATTAAAACGGTGTTTAGAAATTAGTTCCCAGAGTGAAAGATACTCTCTGTATCGCCCTGGTGAAAAACCACCATTCAGAATTGAAACGAAGTGGTTCTCTCTGAAAGGAAATGGATTCTACATCATATTCGATCATATGATGTTAAAAAAAAAAAAAATTAACGCTTTGCAAGGAAGATAATTACACGGAAAGGTGATTTTTTTTTGTATTCCTGAAATTTTATGTATCGAAATAACCATGTGTTAGATGCGAGATAAATTAAAAAATAATAATTAAATTAAATACGCAGACCAAAATTATAAATTATAAAAAAATGCAAAACGATTAACTATGATATTTATCTTGTTTCTTTAAAAAGAACTGTCAATCGCGAAATAGGAAAACCTTTGGATGTGAAAACATTTTTCAAAGATGATTAGTACTGAAATAGGAATGACATTTTTTGGTTCCAAAATAAACACATATAGTTACAATTAGTAATTTGTATATATATTGTATTTTTTACTCAAATCCACGAGATAAGAAGTTTATTCCACATTTCAAACTGATGTAATTTTTTTTTTTCAAAAATTTTCGCCAAAACAAATTTATTAAAAAAAATAAAGCTCGGCCTTATATAGGTACCTACTCACAAAAATAGTGCCACTAACCTACTTACTAGCATAATATTATATATAATGTATATACTAATACATATTTATACAGTAACTGCATTTTTAAATGGCCATGCTAGAAAAAATATCATTACCTCCCTCTTTGTTATGACATCAAAGTTTTAACATTTTTATCGTTAATAAAAGTAATATTATCACTATTATATTACACTCCTTCGGCAGTCGACTGTATATAACGAAAACTTCAATATTATCCCTGATACGCGCCCTAATAGCCACCCACCTACGATCATTTTATGCCTGCCCTGGTAGTCAAGGTACTTAAGAAATCATATTTCAACCCTTACAAAATCTACGGTTGTACTTTCCCCTTTGTCCATACTCTATTTAACACGTAATGAGCCCATTTGTTTTGGCATGTACCGCCAAAGAGATTATAAGTATTATTAAAATAGACCGATAGAAAAAAATTGTATTAAGATGTTTTTTTAGATATTACCGTTAACGGGGAGAGGGACGTCGGAGAGTTATTATTTATTAATTCAAAATAATGATAGTATTATTACGCAATACGATAGACATAATGTTTTTAAAAAGAAAAATATTTATTAAATATTTTATAAATTTTCATAATCTTAGCATTTATCAAAATTCAATCAGAAATATTACTTTTTTCTGACCGTTTCATTGTATGTTTTACAAAATATTTAAAATACGAATATGATTTTTAAAGTGGAGAAAGGTATGTTTAATAATTTGTCGTTACGTTTTTGTAAATAATTTTTGTAATAAATTTTTGTAATAATAGTGTTCGGGTAGAACTTTGCGATCATCATAAGGATAGCAGCCAATAATATGGGATTTAAAAAAATGAAGGATAATATTAACAAGTCTTGAACATGAAGTATGATAACGGTGTAGATGGCGTAAATTGAACTGATCTCATTAGCTAAGTTGGTTAAGCGGTTACCCCGGATAGGTAGAGGTCGTGGGTTCGAGTCCCAGATGCGACTGAAATCTTTTTATTTTCTGTTGTTTTCTCGGTTTCGTGGTTCATTTGGGATGTGTTAATATTATCTTCTTCAATGCTTAAATTTATATATATATTAAAAAAAATAGTACTAAATTAAAAAAAAAATAATAATTACAAAAATAAAGTAGAGTGTCCGTGGTTGGATTTGTATTTTTTATGTAAATCTAAAGTTTTATTCCAAGCTTGATAAAATTTTTTACACTTGACCTTAAAAACTAGAGGAAGTTTGAAAAACCACCCCCCATCCCCCTTTCCCAAACTTAAAGCAGAATTTTGGTACTCACTTCGTACTTGATGAAATTTTGCGCACTCTTTACGTTCACAATATAAGGAAAATAACTAGGTAGGGGTAACACATCACAACCTCAAAACTTTATTCCAACCCATTCATAACCCCGAGCAACGCAGGGTACTTCAGCTACTGACTTATATTTCGGAGATCAATAAGAGTTCGCCTCTGTTTATAAGCAAAATGGTAATAAGATATCGTAGGATACGTGGATTTAAAGATGTCATATTGATTTATTAAGTCACGAAATATGAGTCAGGAGTTATTTGAATCTTCATGCATATTTTAAAGTTTTTTTTATATAAAATAACAGTTTTTATGGATTCACAAATCACTTGACTAAAAACAAAAAAAAATGAAAATCTCGAAACGGTTAAATTTTCATATAAATATCAAAACGAACATGCTTAGCTCGGAGTTTTGTTTCATACGCAATTGAATTTTGTAAATCACATACAAAAAATAACTAATAAAGGTATCAAGAAGCTGGGATTTATAATTAGAACTATAAAAGACTTTGATTCGCTGGAAGTTATTAAAATCATATATTTGTCATTAGTACGCAGCATATCAGAATACAAATCAATAATGTGGTCCCCATACTATCTCATTCATATAAAAAATATTGAACACGTGCAGCGCAAATTTTTACGTTTTATTAACTTCAAACTACACATACCAATACAACACATAAACTATATTTTCATACTCTAGAAAACAGTAGAAAAATTACAGACTTTCCCTTTTTATTTAAAATTATTTATTCCGTATTAGACTGTTGTGAACTCTTGCAACTAATCAACTTCAAAGTACCTCATCGACAAACTTGGCAAAATATTTTATTCTGTAACAATAATTCTGGGACTAACTACCTAATGCATGCATCCATTTCTCGTCTACATATACTTAATATAAGCTTACCCATCTTTAAAAGATTCCTGATTGATATTTTTATGTTGCAACAATTATAAGAGCATCGCATAAGAACTATTGTTTAATTTTTATTTTATTTTAATATTATCTTTGTACTTATTTACAATCCAAAACCTTGTTCCTATTTTATCTTTCTATGTACTATATTATGTATTATGCAATTTCATACATCTTTAAATGATCCGAAATATAAAAACACGTTGATTTTTTTTTCACAATATCATGCACTCACATTATACTATATTATCCACTTGTGTATGTATCATGTATCATGGATGTATCATGTATATCAGGTTATTACAATTTTTATTTAAAAAAAAAGCAGTATGTACAAATTAAAAACCTTTCTCTTTATAACTTCTCCGTGTCATGCTCTTATACATTATTATACATACATATACGTCGTACCAACTATGTATCATGTTATTTTTTTGTTAACTGTTTTTTCTTTCTGTACACAAAATCATTTAAATGTTAAAATATGTAAAAGCCATTGGAGCGTTAAAAATAAAATAAATAAATTTACTATCTCAAATAAGGTACCTACATTGACTCCATCGATGAAATTTCTCAAATATGAAAAGCATTAAGAAATTTTCTTAGAAATTACCTTATTCAATGTGTTTTCAGTAACCCACGGGTTTCCCCTCTATTTAATTAGACTTTATCTTTCAATCCCATCTCTAGAACTTATGTAATTATAAACCACCATATTATTATTGCACTCAATCTTTTACCTTCTCTGAAAATAGCATGTTGTGTCCAAAACTTGCTCAATCTCAAATTTACTATTTCTTACTGTGGAATCAGGTGTTTTGTATTGCACAATATCTGCTCTGAAATTAAGAAATACGTGATTTCCGGTTGCGTCCGAAAATAGTTTGCTAAAAAAAGTGTTTACCACGTTACGTGTTTGTTAATTTTTAATAATTATTCACTCACTAATGAAGATGATAGCTTTCAAACGGTTGTTTGCTTTAAAAAGCTTCCACTAATGATCTAACTTCAAAATAAATAAAGCAGTCAGTTTCGTTAGTCGAGCGATCGCCCGGGATCGATTATTCATGTTTCCATATGACACTCTATAAATATGAGCGTTTGGGACGAGGGGAAAGACAGCGAGAGAGCAAGAGTGCTAAAGATCGCCGTGATTTGTAACTCACTTCGGCCCATGAACCGGGACAGAATGATAAGTGACCGGTTTCCAAATAAAAACAATAAATATTTTGTCAAGTCCGCGGGAAATGCTGCTCGTGCTGTGGACGTGTGGAGGTTTGGATCGCGAGATTAATCAGATCAAAATAATATGACTTATGTCTTGCGTGTTAATGTTTAAATAATGATTTTTTCACGAATTTTGCTGGCATCAAAAGAGATACTGAATTTATTCGTTGTGAAAAACGAGAATAAAATAAATAAGAACGTAAATCTAGGTTGGCAAACAAATGTAGACATTAACTACATTTTTTTCATTACAATAGAAATATCAAGCTACTAACTATGTCTTCAAAATATTGTTCTTCACATTATAAAAAATTGACATTTCGTTTTAAAGAAACAATTCAAAACATCATAACTCTTTTTTTACCGTTTTATTTATATTTTTGTTCTGTGAATTTGATTTTGCTTTTTACTTATCTAATATTATGGTTATCTCGATAATTAAATGACAGAAATAAAAAAAAACCTCCTCTACCTTGCAAAGCGTTAAATACTAAAAAAAGGTTTAAAGATCGAATCGTCTTAAAATGTGATGTAGGATCATCTCCATACGGAAAGTACAAATAATTTCTAGATACTGTTTGGTGAAAGTAAAAAACATTCACTTGGACCACTGTGCTTTTTTTAATTCTATCTTCCTAAGAGCCATCTTGGCATTATGATTAGAATGTTTTAAACGATCGCCGTGCCCTCATTTTTTGTCTGCTATAAAATGTCAGACTGTATTTCTCTGGTCAACGACCTAGAGGTAAGCTCTTTGGTGCCAGAGTTTTTTTTGCTGATTTCTCAGAACAATAAATTTTTAACGATTGATATTTTTATTTGTTTTTCATTCCATCTGCTTCGTTTTTAAAAACAGACGAACTTTTTTCACACAATAATTATTATTTGTATTCATTGCGAGAATTTCCAAAAAATTCTTGTAGCTTTAATTTTTTAAGGATCAGAGATATGCATAAATATTATTTTTTGATTTGGCAGCCTCTTTGTAACTCAAATATCAAAGAAAACTATAAAAAATGCATAAGAATTTTGTTAAATCGCATTGCAGTATATGTATTTATTTTTTTTATACTAGCTGATGTGTACCCGGCCTCGCTCGCGATTTTTTTTTTAGAATAAAGTTATGAAGTTATAAATTTTTGCTTATCGTTTGGGTGCCATAATTGATTTTACAGCGAAAGAAATGCATTGTGACGACTATTACTGTCTCTAAATAAAGAAACTTTTATTTCATTCCGAACATTTATTTTTTCAAAACTTATCTAAATAATAAAGTTCTTAAGTAGGTATCTACTTGTGTTTTCCATTTTGAAAATATTCTACACAAACAAACCTTCTCCTTTTGAATGTTTAATCTGTGGTTAACCAGAGTGGTATCTATGGGCTAACTTCAAAACAACATGGCGGGTTTAAAGTTTTTCGTATTAATTTTAAAATGTGATAGCAGCATTTTTACATATTTGATTTCATTCAAACTACTCTGTAAACCTTCCCATGAACTCATAAGAATAAACAGTGCCGTTTTCAGCGATACCGATCTAGTAATTTTCTCAAACAGACAGAGAAATATTCATTTTTATATATAGAGATAAATACTGCATAGGGGGACTATGAAATTCCCAAATGAGATATGTTGTGAGGCTGAAGGGAGTAGGGAAATAAAGTACCTGGCTATTCGGATATGGAAACGTTTCGAATGATAGTATCCACTGCTCAACACTGTTCAACGATTCTTGGCATCTAATCCCGTGCAATCAAAAATCGCACAATTTTTGTACAGAACGCGCTGAATATGCGATAATAAGATTAAAAATATCCGCCCACATTTAGCGCGTAGGTGCCCATCAACTATCAACCTGTCAATAGATACAGAAATACAACCAACGTGGGCTATTAACGTGTCATTTCAGATAGTTGTGTGTGTCAAGGTTATGATTAATGAATGTGAAAAAGAACGACATTTAATGCGATCGCCAAAGGAAGTGAGATAGAAGCTATTTATGCGTTTCCTATCGCCGTTAAATTAAAAAATATTTATCTACCTTTCTAAAATAAAATACGTAATTTTAGTATAAATAACGTTATTTTCTAAAATTACAACAAATTTCTGAATAAGCCAATGTAAAATAAGAAAAATGTTTTAAATAACCGATTTTTTGTGAAAAATCACTAATAAGAACACTTCAACAAAGAAGATTATAAAATAAATGAATATATAGTATTCTATATATTACTGACGAAGAAAGCATCACTTTCGAAACATATAGATATCTATTAATTACTTATTGTTTTTGTGTTTAATTCATAGTTAACTGCATTTATTATTTTTTTTTAAAATTAATGTAAATCAAATTTAAAAATGTTATTATTAAGTTATGCAAGTATTTTTAGTTTTTATTATTGTCACAGCTGTTTCGGTGTTTAAGGCCATTTTCAAAATGTGGTTAATTCACACTGTGACAACTTATTTATATGATTTTATTTACTCCCACTCCTTTTCTATTTGGACGGCTTTCCGTCCAAATTTAACTTTATAATAACATTATTAAATTAGATTTACATTAAATTTAAAAAAAATAATAAACCTATATCGTGTATATTAATAAAGTGGTGAATACAAAGTATATTTTTTTAATTCATTTATTAATAATGACGCCACAAAGTGAATACCAATTATTTGAAGAAATTATAGAAGACAATAAAAGTCATAGAATACAAGAAATGTGTTTCGTGATCCAAAAGTCTGGCCATTCGGGCTTTAAACATCTTAATAAAACAAAATTATTTCACTATCATTTCATTTTGATGGAATGAAAATATATAATGCAGGCAGTCAGTGGCATCTCGTGACTTTAGGTAGGTAGGGCAGTGCGCTACTTACCATCTAAATCTCCATACAAAAAATTTTGAAAAAAATTAAAAATCATTTTCAGCTTCAGCAACATCAATAACGTCGTATTTTTCAATCTAGCGCTCTAGCTCACTCAAAAGTCACGAGCCGCCACTGCAGGCAGTGTAATAAAGGCAGAGCGCTGTATTTGCTATATTGTTATTGGCTCTCTCAGGGCTAGAACCAAAAGGTAAGTCAAAGGCACAGGGGCATCTATTTGAATCTATATGGAACCCATTTTTAATATGTATTCTCTATTGTATGATAAAATCGATAACACAAAGAAATTGTATTTATTCATCTCAAAACGAATACTGCATCGTGCACTCGTGTAGAAACATGATAAAGCCCATCAGGGCGTTCGTTATGAATATATAAATAAATAGAACGTATTTATTAATAAAATAAACACCTTGTTTATTTATTTTTAAATTGTCACATACCGATTTCGCTTATCCCAAGCTTCGTCAAGTTAAAATTTCAAATAAACAAAAATACATAGATTGAGTGTATACGAGTATATAGGTGAGTGGGACATAAAAGCCTTTTTAATAGTCTTCCCAAAAATGTATAAAAAAAAAATATTTTAAAAAGATAAAGAGACAAAACATCAAAGGAGGGAGGGATTAAGAGGTAGTGGGAAATTTTGAGATAAGTTTTAAATTAAATATAATATTATTTGCTTATTCATAGGCAAAACTAATGAAAGCCGGTAGGTACATACCCTTATAATAACAACAGAAAAATTGTGAGCCATTGCAACTAGCGACGAAACACTTAATAATAATCAATAGAAAATTATATGAACAGAAAAAATTGGATAAGCAAGTGTTCTATTGTAAGAAATAGTAAATAGAAAGTTATCATAAGTGAAAATCACTGACGTCAGAATTGATAGACTTGCCCTAAGTATGACTTTGAGGGCTGGAGGCAAAGGTCACGTGATACCCACTTTGTCACCAGTTTTGGTTCACTATCGTCCACGTTTGTTTCGCGTGATTTTAATTGCGGTAAGTAAATTACGAAACATTTATAAAAAGGGTCAAAATAAACCAAAAAGTTGGCATCGCGTTTGGGTCTCACCCAGGCGTTGTGAGTTCAATTCCTCGGCTGGCTAAGTCCTCCATTACAACACAAGCAACATCTTCCGCTTACAGTGATGGTAATTGGGCATTTTCGAACAATGTCATGTTATTTGTAACCAGGGAATATTTGTTTTAAAAAAATAATATTAATAATGTTCTAACAAAATATTCGGTTTTTTAAATAAGCCAAACCTTTTTACTTGGTTTGCTGTTTTACTTCAATTGGCAGCACGCCTAGCTCTTTTTTTTATTTTTGCGTGTTAGGGCATCTCCATAAATTATTGAACTGTGGTGAAAATAGAGTACCTGCATACATCCGAGCAGAAGATTGACGAAGTTGAAAAAGATACAATTTGTATACAGAAGACATAATACTGCGCAGATAAATATGAGATCTTTACATATTCGTTAGTAAAACATAATGTGAGTAATTGCACGAAAAACTGAGGCACAATGTTGTAATATTCACGAAACAATTTATCGTGAATTCATTTAAATCTGCTGTAAAAACCATGAAATAGAGTGAGATATTCTATGTACCTAGCTATTAATATGATACCCCAATTCATACCATTTAACAAATTTAATCTCAAATAGAACAATGTTAAGCTTTTGGAAACCACCTAAGGGTGAATTATTTACACCCGAAAAAGGTAACCATTTTTCATTTCTCCTTTAAAATAATCAAAACCAAGACCGTGAATTGCGGTAAGGGGAAATGTCACCCCTTTGTTCCTGTAAATCGCCCTTAATTAAAAAAAACCTTTCGACGACATATTGTAATGAACATCAGCGGACGTGCGGCTCTAAGGCCCATTCCACAAATTTTGAAGCTAGGTAGCAACTTTTGCGATTTTCCACGAGTTTAAAGAGCGCGGCCTTATGCAGGGCTCACGGGCGAAGGGGAGAAGGAAAATGTTTGGCGGTAAAAGTTTTATTTGACCGGTGTGTGACGCAAAAAACGGCGGGAAGTATCCGGACGTCACGTGGTCCGCCAATTAGTTGGGAATTTAATACGCGGGAGCGGTTAGAATGTTACCGGAACGGGAACGGTGAGTAGGTACCGCGGGTGGGTAGCTACCAGCAGTACTGCTACTAGTTAGGTACCTACTGCCTCTCTACTATTCATTTAAACCTTTCTGTGGACGATTTTTCGGGTGGCAACACCGGAATATTTAGAAAACTTCTGGGAAAAAAGAAAAAAAAGTCAGTGAGTTGACCTTTAATAGAATGTAACTAATTTTTTTTGTAATATTATAATACAAAAACATACTTAGGAGTACTTTAACCGGTTAGTACCAGAGTTGTCCAAGGCGTCAGATTCTCACCCAGCTATCACGGGTTTAATCCTCTGCCAGCTGAGACCTTCAACATTGCACAAGAAACATTTTCCGCTAATAATGATGATAGTAGGAGGAGTTCTAATATTGTCAGGTTATTCTTAACCTGAAAATGTATACATTATTTTCTTGAAAGTTAATGATACCGACGATAGCATGGCACGATCAAGTGAAATAAATACTTGAGTCGGGCCATGTCAAGAGTATCTATAAGACGATCTATGAATGTAAATGAAGCAAAGAGTGTCTGCCAAGACCGAGTTGTTGAAACAGCGTGACGGATGGATAGTTAGTTTATAATAATTACTTAAAATTGAACTAATCAATATATACTTACCAAGAAACTTTAAAAAAACTAGATAATAACGACCAAATCGCCTATATATTATTATTGATTGTAAAAGAAATTATTAATTAATATCACATAAATATATTTGTTTCATCTAGTCTAGGTTTGTGTTCAGCGAAATATAACCCTTCGGGATAATTTAAAGTCATAATATTATAACTGTAAAAAAATATATTCATTTACACAAAGAAACGCTGATTCTGAATATATAAATGTTATTATATGTAATTAATTGTATGTAGAATTTTAAAATCCTCCTTTAAAAATGATTAAAACAATACGAGACTTGATAACGCCCTGTGATTGGACGGTGGGCTTTGACAGAACTTAAACAGTTCCCACACGGTCGGTCGACAATGTCCATTAATTTTGCACAGTCACCAGTGAGGTATACAAATTATTTCAAAAGCGTTGTTTTTTTTTAATTGTTGCTAATTATTTTTTTATGGAATTTGTTAATTTTATGCTAACTCGTGTGGTAATGGCCTTACTGTAAATCGACAAAACCAAGGTAGATGCTACGTCACACGTACCCTGTAAAACAATAGCCAACTTTTAAAAATTAAAATTTTGAAAAATATTATAACTCTGAAAACGATATTTATTAAAAATAAATTCAAAAAATATTGGTATGTTATTGGTGAATATATTTTTTTTTTCATTTACCCATATCCAAAATCCATATTACAGTAACTAAACCTAGCAGTACATACCTATATTATATGTCAATTAACAACATATTCATATTCTTTTTAGTTGGACGGTAAGCGCACCAGCAGCTTCCCGAAGCAAACTCTAATTCGTTTCGTTTCTAGAGAGGGTATTATTATAGAGACGCGAGAATTTTCTAGATATTTGTGGGACATTACAACTAATAATTAATATTCAAAACATAATTAATTATCATAAGTTTTTTAACAAATACTTTTAAAAAACCCGAGAACTGAACTATATAAAAAATTCACATCGTGGCCGCGCATAAATCACGCTCATAAGTTGGCGATTTTCTGAGAAAAAAAAATCATTGTGACAAGAGAAATATCTTTGATCAGGTAATAAATTCCCGGCTCAATCGGACTACTAGATTCTTTCCAAAGAGCAAAATTCTTTACGGTGGAGTTATAAATCGAGAGCAATTTTTAATGAGCTCATAACCATTTTTTGCAAACGTATAAATGGGTCATACAAAAGCATTTTGTCAAGTTGACGTTGAAAAGAACGGGGGTGAAGAAACGCCTGGTGACAAATAGCTCTTCCGCTTATTGAGATCTTTTATGAAATTTAGGTGTAGTGATAAATCCTGCGAAAGAAATTCCGTGCTTTTCTTTCGTATCACTCGCTTTTAGGATTTTTTCAGTTACAGGGGTAAAATTCATATCAATCAACCTAGTTAAGTACACCTTTTTTATTAGTATTTTTAGATCTAACTAGAGGTGGGCGTTTAAATTTATTTTTCAATATAACCGAATCGTTTCGGTTTCTCAAAATAAACGGTTACTCGATAAATTTCGCAATAAAATAGAATTTATAAAATTAAAAATATTTTAACAACAAACAAAAAACGGTTGCGGCGAAAGCGGCTCGGTAAGGTTGGCGAAGGAGTTTTATTTTATTTGGAAAACCAACAGTTTATAGTAATTATTACTTATGGTAAATATGTTTAAAAAAAATAACTAATAATAGGTTTTCACTTAAGTATTTAAATTATTCAATAAAAAAAATAGTTTACAGTTTAAGAGAAAACCAGAAAGCGTTTCTTTGCAATGGATTACGGCGTATCGCGGACGGGCGTATAATTTTATCGAAAGCGTTTCATAACAACTGTCAGCGACGAAGTTTCGCACGGAAGCGAACGCGTTTAATGAGACATCATCTCATAAAATGGTTTACGACAGGTAAAGCAGGTTAGTTAAATGTTGCGGGAAGCTATTTTAACGCTTCGCGCGGAAATCTCTAACGATTTGCGGGGGTACTTACAAGTTTAAAAAAAAAACGTTATCCTAAAATCCGCTAAACTGCTACAATCGTTTCGGAGCTTAAACGATTACGAAAAAACGTTTTCATTTTATTTTACTCACCTCTAGTTCTAACCCATCGGACAACATCTGCCGGCAATAATACATATATTACTACCACGGAGAAAACGCCTTTCTCTTTTTTTTAAAGCATCAAATAAGCGAGCTCCATCGTACTACCGGACACAGTTTTATGCAGCATTATCTCCAACACACAATTACCAACAAAATCAAGTGCCTGTGAAAACCTTGGAGATTAATTAGATATCATTTGAAGGAAGTTTCGCATTGCGCATACACAACAAACTGTTCTCCAGGAAGCCTATGCCACGACCCAACGGTTTGACTCTGTACGTTCAACATGTTTTTTGTTGTTACGTGTAGTGAGTGTGCTCAATAATAATTCCAATGTCCAACATTGAAACAAAAGGATTGTGGCACCCCTAACAGCAAATATTTTGAGGCGGAAGGAAAATGTGGATAGGAGAAGCAATAAAAGGAAAAGGTAAAACAGTTCTTAGGTGACCTCAGTCTTCTGTTTTGGTGAGGTAAATACTTATTTTTAAAATGTTATTAAGAATATTTTTATAAGGATGGTCTTTCACCTGGAAGATTTTCTACCACTCTAAAACGAAGTGCAAATTTTATATCTTAATTGCAGGTGTAAAATTACATGTATTCTAAGCCCTTCCCATTTAATACTTTCACTGTCAAAGAGTCGTTTTCAATCCTCCGGTGAATGAAGTCACCTAAACAATTGACGAAACTTGTCTTGGAACAACTAATTCAAAACCAGTAGAGGCAGATCATTTTAGAGAGCACACATTTGAATGTATTTGTACGCAACGATAGTGATTATAATTGATTAGAAATAGTTTGGAACTACCGCTAGCAGTCCCCCCTTACCCAAAAAAAAATACGATACAGTACACCACTACGCAAGAAAGAATATCTTTAAATGATCTATTATTTATAGGGTCTCTTTAAATCCATACAAATTACAAGATTTCTTTTAATTAATTAAAATAAATACGATGTTCAAAATTCAATCTATCTGGAAATTGTTGATGGAAATCGGGAATCGGTATAATAAGTTTTCTTATTTAATGACAAATCTGGTTTGGTTTCCGCTAAAGTTGAATATTCAACAAATAATTAATCTTTCCATAATCAAATTGATCGTTATATATATATATATTTGTCACACTCTTCGTGACTGATATTAAATACACATATTTGTCGTTAAACTTGTAGCTACGAATTTATATTGAAATAGATTATCACCAGTATCAATCTAACGAAGTTGTTGATAGTCCATTTGAAGGGAACTAAATAGAATTTTTAAAATCTACATTAATATCTATCAGTTAGTCGGTGGATGAAAAATAAATTTAATTCGACAAATATTTCATTCGTATACATTTGAATGAAATGTTACGTCATAGATTTTTTTTGAAAAGATGTATTGTGGATCAATTCATAATTTTACTTAATTTTATTGATGTTTGACGGTTGACAAAAATAGGTCACCGACCCAAAAAAAATGTTGTAAATATTTTACAAAATTTTCCATTAACCAGTGAAGTTTCAACTATATATAAATTATTTGCACAAAATAAAAGAAAAAAAATTATCGACGATAACAAAGATACATTTAAAATGGACCGTTTTTAAAACTAAATAATATAAATATAAAGAAATTAATATGAATAACTCTGTATAAACCACTTTTTTAATTAATAATTATCAACATGTGTCGAAAGCAAAGCTTTTCTCATCAGGATAAACAGTTATACTAAAAATAATGACAAGTATAGGACAGATGATAAAATAGAAAATAATTAAGAATAGACAAATTTAAACATGAAAATTTACAATAAGTGATGAAAGTAGGTAAGTAATTAAATAAAAATGTGAGAAATATTTAAAAATAAATATATTATTATCAAGTATGAAATAATTAAATTTATATTTGAAATTTAATAAATAAATTATTTTATTACTAATATAAATCAAATCACGAAAATATCAAGGTAAAACAAATTTCGACGAGTATGAGAAGGCAAGTATGAGATTGTTAGAAATTATGTAACTCAACAAGGTCTTGGTAGCTCAATCGGTAGAGACGCAAGTTCGGGATAGACAAGAGGTTCAGTCGCAGCATCGTTTTTTTTTCTTTTTCCGAGTCTTCTCCTGTTTCATGTTTTTGTTGAGAGTTTTTGATGACAAATAAATAGATAAATAATATTAGTTGTTATTAAATATTTTAGAACATAAAAAGTAAATAAAAAACCAAATATTATTTTAAAGTTTTCTGCAATTAACATATTACACAAATAATTAGTTTTATTAGGTTAATTTCTATCTTTGTAAAATAAACCGCCCTTAAGGTGATTGATACCACATATTGCGTAGTAAAAAAAAATATTAATAAAAAAATATATATGTACGGTTCGTTTATATTCGAATTCTTAAACCAAATCAGAATTTTTCACAACGTAAAATATGTTTACCTACTTGTACTATCAGATTTAACATTTGGTTAATGTTAGGTTTTTGTTTATTTATTCTTATATTTTTTTCAGGAACTGTCTTCCCTGAAGGGATCTCACAACCAATTGAACCACGCATCAAACATCACTCGGGCCATTGCTCCCAGATCAACATATTTATCTAGAGGGAAGGTGGAATCAACCTTAAAAGAGGAGGAATAAAAAATTCCAGGAGCCAAGAAGTAAAAGGAGCAAGTGGAAGTAAGAAAGAGTGGAAATAGTAATAGTAAGAGGGTCGTACACAATCTTGATGCAAAGTCGTGACTTGCCGCAAACGATTTGTCAAGAAGCGAAATATAAACCGGGTCATTTGTTCGAAACCCCACGGAGATCTCACTTCTTCTATGCCTTCCACTCCCGAGGGACTACTTTTGTTGTCTTCCTTCGTTCGGTGTTCTTAGTCCCTATACTTCCGCCTCAAAGTTTGCAAAACATGCAAATGTTGGGATAAGAAAGATAGTTAAAACGATATGTCTGAATTTGAACAGGTACGATAATCAAAGATCTTCGAAATTTCAATGTAAAAAAACTTTCAAAATTTTAATTTAGATCGCAGATGCTTGATGAGTGTGTGGTTCATATAGGGGTAGGCTTTAAAGCAGCGTATACCCCAAGAAATAGTGAAAGCAAATTAATTACCGATAAAGTATTAAAATTAATTAAAAAAATTGTATAAATTTATTGGAGATAGTTTTCATTATTTCCTTAGGGCACACACAACTTTACAGCAACGGACAATGGACAAGTATTCACAACCATGGATTTTAAGGATGATAAATACTTCAGATAAATATACTGCTATTTGAGAATTAAATAAAATAAACACACTCATTATTTTGAAGAATGTGTTAATGTTAGCGATTACCGACTACCACCAACTGGTTTGATTAAACTAAAAACAAAAACATAAAACGTTGGTGACAGGTGGGTTGATATTATTAGAAGGCCGTACTTGTTTTACTAGTAATTCAAAAGAAGATTCTTCGAGAAATTATTTTTTTTATCGATATATTCATCGGTGTTTGAACAGGAGACAAAGCAAATGAATGTCCGGATTGTCTGAATCACATAAACGGCATTTTTAAAGGTCAGCACCCAAAAATACACACTTTTCAGTCTGTTAACACAAGAAATAGAATGAATTATTTATATGTTAATACTATACGGATAGTTAGGAAAATGTATAAGGTTTCAAAAGAAAAAAACCATCCAACTGTAATCTCTTAAATTAAAAAAAATAACTATTATTATTTATATGAAGCGGTAACTTGGTGATGTGACATTACAATTTAAAAAATAGATCAAAGTTATTGTTTTATTTTTTAAATTATTATTATTTAGTTTAAAAAAAAGGTTAAATCATTAAAAAAAATCTGATTGGTGATTAAATACTAAGCAGAATTTTAAGAAAACGTTTAAAATTGGCTTTATTGGTTTTCAAACTGCCCTGCTTTCAGAGATTTTAGCATGTGTTTCATAGATATTAAATGATTACAGTTTGAGAAATTTTGTTTTTGAAAGATTATATATTTTCCTAACTACCCTTGTAGAATGTACACAAAAAATATTTGTAGTATTGCTTGAGTTAGTAAACTACGAATTGATGCTTACCGTCATTTTTGAGTGCTGGGCCTTAAGAGCCATACTTAATATTTCATTATTCTCCATATAGGATACCCACAGATGACAGGTTCTGAACACATCCAATGCTCGTATTTCTGGAATTTTTTCGAACACAAGTTTCTATGTGTTTACTTTGTTACTTTACTAGGTAAAACGACGTACAATAATGCATGCAATCTGCATGAGTCACTGCAGTGAAACAGATTTTTTTTCATCTTAGTAATAAAGACGGTCAATTTGCATCAGAGTGCGCTTGCTTACCCCGCCATCGTCCTGCCCCGCTTCGTTCGTCCGCGCGTTCCCTAACAGACAGGAGAAATGTCCTAGAAAATTGTTCCCCTACTGAAGAGAAATCTGTTAAGCAAATTGTATGCATTTTTCTGTAGAACGAACCGCATTGCTGCCTGTGGAAAAGACATTTGCTTGCGACGAACTTCGGGAATGCAATATTTTGACGAGGATTATAGGTAAAAAATAAGGGTACTGAAAATGGCTAGGCAGCCGTGCGTTAACGGATGACAAATAGAATTTTAATAAAATTATAAATAATAAACTAAAAGAAAAATTAGTAAAATGAGAACATATTTATAATCCTAGATTCACAAACAGCGATGGATTAATAAGAGAACGTCGGAATATAACATACCTAAGATATTTAACTCTAACCATCTAACCATCACGCCGTTTCTCCGCAGGGGTAGGCAGAGAGGACGGACCACCAAACAACTCGATCTTCGCATACACTTCTTGCTTCATTCACATTCATACATCGTCTCATACATTCTCTTCTTTATTCGACTTCTGACATGGCCCGACTCAAGTATTTGATTCAATTGATCATGCCATATCTTCCTCGGGCGTTTCCGGATTCTTCTTCCATTCACATTCGCGTCATAGATTCTTCTTACACTCATTCTTCTTACATCGTTCATTCGCTCTACATGCCCAAACCGTCTAAGCGTCCCTTTCTTTATCTAATTTATTACGTTACGCATTCTTTACAAATCTCATTATTTAAAACATATTTAAATAATAATATATAGCACCTGTTGATAATCATGTTGATTGGCCTAACAGGACCATATATTGATTGGCCTAACAGGACCATATTATCCGTATCTTGCTTATTTTTTTATAATAAAAGAAAAGTAGTAATAATAAAAAAGTGGTATATAAAACAAGACATCGTTTCATTAATGTTTTTTAATCTAAACTTTTATTTATAATACTTCCGTCACAAGCAAAAAGGCAACAATTTGACAAAAATCACAAATTTAACTAAATACAAGGAACTGTTCTCTGTTGAATTCTGAACATTTCTCCATATTATTTAAATTTGTGACATTTACCAAATGGGCGCGTTTTTGCGTTGACGGTATCCGTGGTTTAGTGGTTACGAATCTGGAGGTCGTGGGTTCGAATCCCGGCGTGCGCTAGTAAATTTTATGTGATTAAACTGTGTTATTTCATAAGTTATTCATTAAAAATAATATGTGGTATATTTGCGGCACGTTCCAGAGTGGAAGATACTGTCAGTATCGCCCTGGTGAAAGACCACCATTCAGAATCGATACGTTGCTTGAAATGGCTTTAGCTATATTTGATAACCAGATCTAAATAGCCAGGTACTTCCCCACCTTCCTCCTTTCCATCTCCGTCTCCTACTCAATACCTTCAGCCTCACAACATACCTCATTTGGGGATGCCATAGTCTTACTGACTCCAGGCGGTTGGGAGCAGCTGGGACTCTTGTATGGTATCACATAAATTTTTTTTTTTTTGAATAGATATGTTTTTATATTCGCGTGTGCAATTGGCTGTTTCATGAGTTTCTGTATTAGAATGTTTTTACTACTCTTGTGAACTGACTATTTTTTGTCTAATTATGTAAGTACATCTTTCACACTATTTGCATGTGTTGTACATTATAATTACTACTAACTATTTATTATTTATAATAGAAGAGTGTGTTTGTGACGATGTATGAATGTGGATGAAGCAAGGAGTATGTGCCAAGATAGAGACATGTTTCACTGTTGACACTATTAGAGTTAATAACATAATACATATACCATATAAGCCGGTGAGTATCAACATATCAAACTAGGTCACCTTTGGTTTGTTCGTTGTGAATTTTTCTTATTGTAACAGTTACAAGTAGAAGGAGAAAAGGTATGATCCTTGAAAATAGCGGGTAAAAGTGGTTTTATTCCATTTGTTGTCCCGATTGGTCCTGTACGATCCTGAAAGTCCCTGAAGCATTTGTCAAACCGGACTGCTAAAGGAAGAGTAGGCAAAAAACATTATTTTTTTCTACCTACGTATTGGGATGACCACCATTCATATTCGATATTAGAATATATTTCTTTGAAAAATGATGGCAAAAATACTAAAGGAAATTAGATTTGCATAAAAAAATCATTAGCATGCTACGTCTGGGCGGACGCTCTGACAATTGAGCTACCGAACCCAGTTTCCGTTCTGTAATTTTTATCCATTACATATGTTTTTAAAATCACTAAAAATGTTTTGATTTATTTTCTGTGAGAGGCAATGTTTGTAAGAAATGTTTCTTCTAAAATAACTAAATTGCACACTTAGAAAGTGCCAAATATCGAGGGTGAACTACTGAACTGTAACGCAATTGGTAAAGCGTTCGCCCGGTAAGCTTCTGAGCTCGATTCTGACCATAACCCTTCAATTCTCAGCAGCATCCAAAGTCACGTTTTTTTAACCCTATAATATTAATATCAGTCGTTTCGACTAAAATCTCTCTAACGAATGGACCGATCGCGCTTTTTCTCCGTGCCAACTGAGGGTTTATAAAGAATGATCCCATTACGGAAGTATGTGCCGTCATTTTCTATATATTTTTATTATTTACTTAAGTTTTTAATTCAGCAGGACTGGGTGGATAGTGCAAACCTAATCTGCCATATTACATGAGATTGTGGTACATAAAAAAAAGTTAAAATGGAAATATGAAAATATAAACATAAATAAAAACAAAACGAAATGAAAACAAAAGAAAGAAAATGAAAAACATAAGAGTTAATAACATAAAATAAATTAAATATAGGTACGACAACCTTTTTATTCCAGTTTGTAGATAACGCAAGGTACCTACCTAAATATGTGAATTTACCAAATATCAATAATTTTTATCTTTAATAATATAGCTAATGGCGAATTCTGAAAAATCAATCAATCACCTTATTGATAAAGATCATACCTTCATTCAAAGCACCGGTGCTAATATTCTTCATAAAAATGGCCATGGAAACAGATTAAATAATTTAGAATCACTAGAAATAAAGAAAGCAGTTAAAACCAAAAATAAAATTCTTAATAATCAACTAAATGTGTCCAATAGTCCAATATTAGGTATATTCCCTATAATCTCGTAAAATTTCCTATCCCATAATCACCTGTTTAGGTATTCCTTGATATATCTCTTTCGCTCGGTTATTATGTCAGATCTCTATTTCATGCTATCTCATTTTTTCTTTGTTCTATGTTATGTTCTGTCTTATTCTATTTTGTATATATAAACACCCACTATGTATTTTTGACCAGTTTAATTTTTGTACCCTGAAGATGCTTATGTTAAGCGAAACTGGTCTATCTATCTACTGGTTTAGTAAATCATATACCCAAATGTTTAATTAATCATTGTTGAATTTTGGAGAAGTCCGAAAAGGATGGTCACCCTTCAGCAGCCTCCAGCGTCCGTCGCGGCGGACGTCGACAAATCGCCGTCGTTATGGGCGCCGCGACGCTCGGAGAATGCCTTATTAGCTTTTTAGATTCCCGTCCTGGAGATGTAAAGGTGTATTAACTGCCGACTGCCACTGCTGAGAGGAAAACTCTGCCGCCGCTCGAAGGCCCTCGAAGGGGTGAATGTTTGCAAGGGTCGGAGGTGGAGGACTCCCGAGGAAATGGGAGAATGATGAACGCAATCGGATGACGACGTACATTTTTACTTGACGCAACAAAACAATCTGCCGACGTTTTGTACACACGGTGGTAGGCATCGATTCGTAATTAATTATAACTACATGTGACTACATGAGGAGTCTAAGATATAAAAATCTTTTTATGGGATAAGACCGTGAGACGTATAATTTTTATATGATGCTACATTAAGGTCCCGACGGATCGGAGTCAGTGAGACCCATCGTATCTGCGCCAAAAAAACAATGCAAGGAAATGGGTAGTTGAAAGGAAAATAGATGTGATAAAACTAATGTGACGTAATGATATACCTGGCAAATCCGATCTAATTACTGGTTAATATTAACTTAGATATTTTAAACATCGTTTCGTTTATGAATGATCTTCTATCACCGAGGCAATATGAAGTGTAAACCCAACTCTGGAATGAGATATTAAACGTTTTAGTGCTGTACTGATTTAGCAAGTAGGTGCGTAAACAGCTATCGATAATTTGTGTTATTAGTAAATAAATACGATATTAATGAAAAATGCAATAACTTGGACAAATATCAACCAAACATAATGATTCTTTTTGATATTAAACGTAAAAAAGAATTGTATCCCATGCATCTAATAAAAAACTAATACTACTAAATATATAGAGAAAAAAAAATAGAAAATTATGTTGCTTCACAATTATGTTTTCTCGTGCAAAGGTCATGCAGTCCCGTCTTATATCGGGCCCATATGAGGAACATTTACTTTCTATTAAACTTCTATTATTGCTATGACAAAAATTGCACTTCCGTCATCACTGTCTCCATTTATCAGATCGAAGGGCTCGTCATCCGTAATGTCGCAGTCATTTGATACATCGTCCGCAATAGAACTAAGATCGGACATGGTAAAATATATCGTTTTTATTTATTATAACAGGACAAACAATATATATAGTTTAAAAGATATACGCCAACTGCAATACACCGCTCTCCGATGGAACACGTGCTCTTGTAAGGATCAACAAACTCATAATGAATAACGCAGCGCCTAAGCGCTTCGTCTCTAACTCTTGCAGCGTCATAGCGCTGCACCGCACTCTTAAACGGTTAAATAAAATTTTAATTTTTCTATGATCTATTTCATAGATTTTATGAAATAGACCAGTAAGAACACAGTATTTCTATACAGTATAAATAGGAGGCCCAACATTGAATCAACTTCAACTTTCGTTCTATGAAATGGACCATAGAATAAACGAGGTGGGAACACAGCATTAGCATAATTTTTGTTCCCCTCGCCGATATTTGAACCCACGATACCGGGCTTAGAGCCAAGGTTCTTGACGTTTTGCGAAATTAGATTTATAGAAATGAATACAAAATGAGTTTTTATATAAAGGAATGCTATTAGAGGTATTTAAGAGGGGTTTATACCAGTTTATACGTATTAATGTATGAAGGCTTTTAACGAGAAGAGAAATTGATTTGTTCCTCCAAAATGAAAGTGATCTCACTTGAGTCAAAATCAAATAAATAAAATCATGTCTACCATACTTCCGGAATAGAGAGGAGTTTCCACAATATAATATACCTACGTGTATATTAGTTGCTAATTTTTAGAATAAAGAAAATGATTAATATTTTAACATCGGAAGGCGACAAATCTAGATATTGGACTAGATAGAGCATACTACTGTACGAAAGATAGTCCCAAAATTATGAAAAATAAATGGCTTACTGAGTACACATTGTATGTCATACAAAACATAATTATCTAAACTCGCGATGGTAGTACATACCTATGACATGATAAACAATATTTTGTAAGAACCATTAACAAAGAAAACTTCCCTTTCGCTCTTATTTAAATTCCTTGGGGTAATATTACCATTAGAGTGACAGATTCTTTTAACAAATTCGAATGATGTCATCAACTTTTATTTTCAAAATGTCATTAATTTGAAATCATGAGCTGAGATAACATTACCAACATATTCTAAATCTAAGCGGAAATCCGTTTGACAGGAAGCAAACAAAAAAAACGAAACACAAATAGCTAATTATCGTAATTTTACTTTGGCAGGGTTCATATTGTGTGAAATCATTATTGTTGTTCGTCAATAAGCAAAGATAGTATTTTGACAGATGTATCAAAGCAAATAATAATGTTCTGCGCACTTCCTGTGATTTGTAGTTACCAATGAAACACTAATTTATTTACATAACAAGCTTCAAAGGGAATAAAAATTGGTCGATTGCCCGGTGGGTAGAACGCTAGGATAGTAGTCGGTCGGACTGAGATCGATTTTAACAGCGGGTGCTGACTTACTTCCCCTTCCGTTTTAGGATAGGTAATACATAATGAGAAGGTGTGTTCTAATATTTGGCAGGTAGTAGAGATTGCAAATTCGGAACTGCTGGAAAATCCTGATTTTAATATTCCGTGAAACTCAAAATCAGACGGATTTAAAAAATATATATATTTTCTTATCTAAAAAAAATAAGCTTTTTAAGAACATATTGAGATGATTCCCAAAGAAATTTCGGTAAATGGTCAATTATCAGGTACGTACTCTAATTAGGTTGCATTATCCTATTCGTTTGAATTTTTGTACATACGAGTACATATTTAGATTCAACCGAAACAATATTTTGTTCTATTCCTTATTCATTTCTTTTAAGGTAATTTTTGTTCTTTCGGATGATTAATATTTTTCTGGGTAAATAAGAAACACACTTTTTTGTAGAAAATCTTATATGTGTGCAAAGTAATGCGAACATTTGGTTATTGGGTTATTACCTTATTATTACAAATTTACTTATCCATATCATCTTATAAATGTCTACATATTGAGTCAGCGCCCTTGAAGTGATTTTTCACAAAAACGGCGCTATAAAAATCATCCAATTATTATTATCATTATTTTTGCATGGATAATAATAGCCTGTTTGACGCGTTCGTTTCATGCGACATTTTTCACGGATTTTTTTCGACGGATTACAATATGTAGTAGGTCATTATGTAGATTCTTATAACAACACATAAAACAAACAAAAAAATAATATCATAAGTGCTTTCGGAGTTTCAGGACCTAAAGCCTGGAATAAACTGCCGCACGACTTAAGAATTATCAAAGACTCGACAGAATTCAGGACAAAACTTAAAACTCATCTTTTCAGACAATCGTATCCATAAATTGAAGAAATGCACCCATAAATTGTTCATCTAGGCTAGCCGGTTAGTGCTAAAGTCATTAAATAGAAAAAGTTTAAAAATTCACGCATCGGTTCGCAAATTCGTCCACAGCCCGCAACACTGTAAATAACTAAAAGTGTGAAAAAAAAAAAAAAGGTTAATATCTATTAACAGCTTCTTACGCTTTTTAAGGTCGTTTTATAAATATTTTCCGGTCCTAAAATTATAAATGTTTCAATAAATACCAACTCTTCTTGTGCCACTAATCTTCTAATAAATTTAACATCAATAGAAAACGAGGATAAAATAGCAACTGTAAAACTATCGTCTCTATACTTAAATTTTCTAATAAAACTGTGGTCATCTGAAGCGACCTGCCAGGTAAGTATGTTTTTTTCTGTATCTGTTTGTACATAATTAGATAAAGAATAGGAAGTAATATTTGTACAGCGCCCTTGAGGTGATTTTTCACAAAACCGGCGCTATACAAATCATACAATTATTATTATTATTATTACAACAACTCAACGACATCAACGTTTCTGTGTAGGTATGTTGGTATTGCGTTTCTTGGTGTAATAATGGTTGTAATATGATTACCGCACAAGAGCTATAGCTGCCCGGAACCAGCGAGATTATGAGTGAACGGTGTAGTCTCACCAGGGCGATACTGAAAATATCTACCATTCCGTAATGTCCATTTGAGGGTGAAGTCAGATGGATTTTAAAAAAATATTTTCAAAAACTCTTGATTTTTTCGTCAGAATTCTAATAAATTTACCAGGAGACCAGAGGCAGGAATAAAGTCGAATCCCACAATCAATCATGTACGAGAGCGTTCGAGAAAAAAATCTACAATATTGTTTTTGGTCAGTGGTTAATGACACGTGACGGATCATAGATGATGAAGCGTGTTTATGGTCCATCATAATGTAGATGGATGATCTATTCGTCTCCATGACAGATTGTAAGCAATGCACGTGTTACATGTTACACCCAGCTTCCGATTGTAGCGTTTGTTGCCGGTGTTAGTCGGCCTTTAGCCACGTACAATCAAATGATTAATGGACTTACTTGACAATGGTTTTTATACTGAAATAATAGGATAACTATGTAGAAAAATATTTTACTGTTTACCTTCTGTTTTGTTTTAATCTTTTGTGAATTCAAAATGAAGAGAAGGAATTTCAATATAATTTGGTATTATTTAAATAAATATTCTAGATTCTGTTTTATGGTAGAAGATATCCAGAGGTATTAATACATTTTATTATTTTTTGTAAGTAACATAATACGTCTGAACATTTATAAGACCTGCCAAGAACAACAAAAATTGATTTGCTCTACTTTTCGACAAAGGAAGGTGGCTCAAAGATGAACAGACCGTGTTTTATTAACCCTTTCACTACAAAGTCATTACTAAAGCGAAATATACACAAAAAATACCTAACACTCAAAATTATATGAAAAGAAACTTTATTTTTTGAATTGGGAAAAAAAAAAGTTAATAATTTTATTCATGATTTATTAAAACAATTTTTAAACTTACATCGTTTATGTTTTAACCTGATCGATTTCAAATTCTCATGGCCATATTTTAAAATTTTTCCTCAAACCACGGTAAATACAAATTTTGGTATATCAGGGGTGGTAAACTATGATTTTATATAAATTTTATTAACCAGATAGGTATATAATATTAATAGATACAAATGTCTTAAACCCTGCAGCATGTTAAATCAGGGAATAGCAATACTGATTGATAAAATTTCTACAAAATCATGTGATAAGGAAAAATTGTACCAGTCTGCGGTGATAGGCTGAAACCGGTCAGGCCAAGAAAAAAGTTTCACATTTGTTTTAATAAATCATTATAATGGATTTCGACCCCGAATTTTCAAGATCAAAAATCGAAATATTATTAAAAAAAAATTGTGTTCGTAACAAACAGTTTTTTTTTAAATATGGAGTTTTCTCAGGCATCTCTCCTTAGAATAAAGTATTATTTTTGAGTGGCTATTGATTTCACATAGTTTTTTTTTATATAAGTCATTGGTGGCTGGAATATAAACATGATATTCTAAAAGATTTTGTTTATTTTTTTGTGATGTCCCATAAGCAACAAAAATGCATGTATTTGTCTCCACTATCTAGAAAAAATCCGGTAAAAAAGAGGGTTACACCGTTAAAAGTTTAATTGTACCGCGATCTAGATTTTCACGTATCAAATTCCAAAATAACTCACGGCAGTGTTCTTTCAGACCCATCACTGTCAAAGTTTGATGTGAAAGCATTAAAAATCATATCTGTACGTATCAGTTTTCCGTACCGACATCCGTTGAAATTATCAGATGAAAAGGCGGCATTATATTGGTTCGCTAATGAACTTGCTTTATTTTTATCGGTGTTTTGTTTGCAACTCAATCTTACACGCTGCAGGATACTATTGAGGTTGCTGGTACTTCTTTACGCAAACATTTATATTAATAATACTTAATGGCCACGTTCTTTGATGTGTATGCGCGAATACATGCTGGTCTTAACTAGCTCTTTTAACGAGTCCGGAGTCTGTCGAGAGCCACCGCATCCGATTTACGTGTGTAAACTATCTCAAAAATAAAACATTCTTGTCGTTTTTTTTCTCCATCACATTCGATGACCCAAGAATTGTGTCATTATGATTTTTTGACACATGAACGGTTTCCGTTAACCCTTTCGTAACGTATTTGAAGATAAATATATTTCAAAACTTGTTTCCTCCCTACCCAGAGCGAATTAAAAATGGTTCGTTCTCGTTTTCCAATTGCTGATATTACTGACTTTGCGTGATTTTTTTTTCGTTGGATTTTAGCTGCTCGTTCAAGTGGAAACCATTTTAATATTTTGAAGGGTGATTTTTGTGTTGAATCGCGACCGAATTTTTCCTATCGATTTTTTTTATGTAAGTTTTGAAGGTGTGTTTTTGTTAAGTTTTTATGTAAATTTTTTGCATTGATAAAATGTTATTATCTATATAATACAGTGTATAAGGTGCCATTTTAATTGAAACGCTTCCTTAGAGACCAGATTTTCTTTCAAATGAAATTAGCAATTACTTCTAAAAGAATTAAACAAAAAAAAAAACAAATAATTTATCACTGCCAGTTTTATTTCAGTTCTGGGGGGGTTAAACACCGATTCTGGGCCTATTTCAGCTTTGATCAAATAATCTCAGCTAAGACGCATAATATACACTTATGGTATTATGAAATGGTACAGATAAATGATTTGATGGTCATCAAATCGACCCCTTGGGATAACAAGGTTCCATCTGACACGACAATGTTATGCCATAATGAGTCTCAAAGTTGCTCTCCTTGAAGCGCTTTTTCGTATGACGTTGTTGTGTCAGATGGAAGATTGTTATTCCAAGGGGTTGAAATGATGAAACATGAAACATCCCAAGCTCAGCAATGCATTTTAAGAGATATACATCTCAGGCACACTAAAGAGGTAGTTCTTGTAGTAATTACATATTAAATGTGTCGGATTGGTATCACATCTCTGCTTCGTTAAACCATTTTTTTTAAATTCACTTTAAAATAACGAATGTAAGATGCCTTTATGTAAAACTTTCATCGCTCACCACCACGTTTGGAAGCGGCCTCTTCACGCAAATCGCTCGGGTAGGTACATAGGTACTAGGTATCCGAGCAACATGAATGATAAATGGTCTCGCCTCCCATTCGCAAACACCGCCACCGGTTGGAGATTCGATCACTGGGAAGCTTTCGGTTCAATCCATCACCCGGTGCGTGGGACAGCGAGATATCTACAGATTCTACAGCACTGCTAGGTAAACAGTTAACACAAGGTACGGAATACAGATTAGTTTGGTGGGAGATGCTTCAAAAAATCAGAAAAATATGTCCTTCAGGGTGTTGCGTACCAAGTTTAATGCAAATAATGGGATAATATATCTGAAGGAAACCTCATAAAAAACAGTTTATTTATACAGCGCAGTTTTGTTATAGTTCATCTCAGGTGAATTGATATAGGTTCTTATTGTAACATTAAGTGACCACAGGCAATGTCTGGGGATAATGTGCCGAGGGGTAATTTAAGGAGAGAGAGTATTGTTCCTTAGTGTTTAAGAGACTGTTTTATTGTAGGAAGGAGGAAATACGAATGTCGACAAAATCATCCATAGCCTAGTTATTGAGTACAAAAACGAGTAGTAAAAAAAACCGTTTTATATCAGTTACATTATTTTTTGTACTATATTACATCAGTTTTTTTAGTAGCCAAACGTTTGGCGTGTCAGCGGATCAGATTCTGTGGATGGCTTTCAGACATCCACAGAATCTGATCCGATGATCCTGGTTCTTTGGAGCACCCATCGGAAGAACAAATGCAACATTTCTACGAAGTAAAAAATTCAATCCAACTGTAAAGAGAGTATCTATCAAATGGCTTGTAAATATTTGAAAAGTGTCAAGAGTACCTTTCTTACATTTAGGGACTGCAGACCAGAGGTAGCTTCCAAACTAAACAGCGGACTGCATTTCGGATAAGATGTACAGGATGACGAGCTGTAGCACGGTCAAATCGATAACTTAACAATATCGGATCAATAGGCTTAATAAGACGATTTTATATCGATTTCCCAAGCACGGCTGCCTTAGTTACGCGTGTCTATAGTCAATCCGACATTGACAATGAAATAAATCAGAAATCGCCCCACTATAGCAACACTGGCGCATATTGTCTATGAATCGGTATTCCTAAATTTCAAACGTACATACGAATAAATTGACAATGTCGAATGAATGTTTACAAAGATATCATAATTATATTAAATGCTTTCACTTTAATATACATTGGTAGTCCGTATGTACTATTTGACATAAAAAAATTCGTTAATTGATGAATGGGATCTTTAGCCATAACTCGTGATATTCTGAAGAGCTGTATGAATTCCGTTTCTCCAAGCTCGAATGTGTCTAGCTATGTACGAGCTGGTCACTTAGTATATCAATGAAACACTTTATGGAAATATTGCTTCTATTTACCGATGATGTCTAGTTTTCCCATTCATACTTTCTTATAATTTGTTGGAAAGGGGAAAAAAAAGGTCAAAAAAGGTGGATGGGAAAACCGATAGGATTTATTTTTACGCATAGGTGTGAGGTATTATCATAATATTATGAAGAAAAATATAAACAAATGCCATTTTATGGATTAGTTGTTTAGGCTACCTATCCAATTATCCAATCAATCCATTCATAAATATTATGACGGAAATAAGCCAGTAGAATCATTAAAATAAAATTAAGAAAAATGTTTACTGTATTCGATAAACATGAACGAATTGATTGTTTATTTTAATTTGAAAGCTTCTATCTTTTATGCATTAGGTTGCTAATATGAATGACAGCATCAAAACTTGTCGATTGGTTGTTTTAAATCCTAAATCGATCGATAATCGGAGGTAAAACATTTTATTCCTGAATATAGGTCACGTGTTTTCATTTAGTCGATCTTACTGAAAATGTAAACGGGTCAGGTAAAAGCTACCATTTCGAAATTTAGCTAATGGGTACCCTTGCAGATACCAATTATGTACTAAGGAGTTAATGAAGCAGTAGCGTTCTGTAACATTTTTAACTGATTTAAAAATTCGTTATATTTGTATAGACTTAAAGTAGATTAAAAAAAATAACAGTTAACCGGTTTAAGCATAGTCTGGAAACACGCCAAACGCGTGCCCAACATTTGCACATAGTCGACATTTGTTACATGACAATGGGTCGCTTTTACCAATCGTTCCTGTGTTCAACGGCTCGGCTGTGGAATGATCTGCCGGCCTCTGTGTTTCCTACATGGGTCTATTCAAGACCCAAGTTCACTCCTTCCTATCCTCTAAAAGACCCTCCACACAGCATCCCCAAAGATGATATAGGCCTTGAGGGAAATTATTTCCTTCAGGATCTCCTGTGTGGAATTACCACAAAAAAAATTGTTTCACTTCATGCGGTCTAATATAAACATATAAATTTTTGCATTTCATTTTAGTATTGCTTATTTTTAATATTTATTTACTGGGAACTAGGCTATACATTTGAATGCGGTAAACAATTTGTGTTTGGGATTTGTTTTTTTATTCAAATATCTTCTTTCTGTCATGCACAATATGTGAGAAAATCTTTATTGTAATGTAGTTTGTCTCTAAAGAAAGGTGGTAGTAAATTGAATTAAATGAGAAAAAAAATGTCAATCCACAATTTGTTTGCTTATTGCGAAAATCTGGCAGAAAATTGTTAAAAACGTTGTAAATAAAAATTACAACGTTTTAGAGAAATCTTTGTTTAACTCTCGTCATATCTAATTAATCAAGTATTGTCCATATTGATTTATATTTCGACCCCTAGGAATAAGAAAGTTTCAACTGACACAGAAATATCATAGGATATTGTGCTCTAGGGAAAGTGACTTTAAGGCTTATTATCCCGCCGTATCACATGGAGCCTTGTTATTACAATTATTAAACTTTAAAATTCGTCTCATTGTTCAATTCAGGAATATGTGGAATTTTTTTAAGCTATATGGAACAGTCGTCTATGTGTAGGGCAACAATTAGTATTTTATAAATTTGTAAACTTGGATTTTTACGATTTTTTTCCTAGGAATACTAAGAAAGACAACTTATTGTAATATTAGCAGTAGTTTTTCAGTTATCTTCTAGCCTTGTTAAGCATCCTTGGAGTGATCTTTCATAACTATATCTTATTATTATCGTTAAACATATTCCATCATTCGTAATTAAGCCAAAATTTTTATTAATTTCATAAAACTCGTTTCTACTACGTGCAGGCTACACTCGTCCATCCTTTGCCAATTTCATGCATAGGGTCTTAGTACATATAAGTCAATATTGTTAACGTATTTCCAACTTTCTCAAGTTTCAGCCAAAATGAGTAAATCTAAAACATAAACAAAATTCGTTCATACACTGCTACACCCAGTCGATTCCCGCACTACCTACTTCCTCGCAAAATAAGTTATCGGGCCTATTTCACATTCCTAGGCAATCGTCGGACCGCATCACAATAGATCCCTGACTCGACTGCCATCAATTAGCCGAGGCATCACGGGGAGTGGGCGAAACTGGGAAAAGAACGGAGAAAGAACGAGGAAAGAAAGAGAAAATTCGGTAAGGAAACCGGACAGGAACGAGGACGTCGGGAAATCCCCGTCTAGGCGGCTTCCGCCCGCCATGATTCCACGCCTTATCTGTAGGGAAAAGTTTTTTTGTCAAAGATACACCGATACAATATAAATTAGGCCTCCCTCGGACGCTGGCAGCAAGTTTACCGTATAAAATATTGTAACAAGAGTGGGAAAGTTTCGCAATAAAACAAGACGGGCCGGTGCCAGATGTACGCGGTCAGCGGGTTTCCGCCGCCGCGCCCAGTGGATTCGTGGAACACGCACCCGTGTGAGTGTGTTATCGTTATCGTTATCATTGTAGAATTTCCGAGAAGCAAGACTCCATGGTGAATTTAGACTGAAAGGTTCAAGGTTGTCAATATGGTTTTTACCACATTTTAACACATTACCCCTATTTTCAACAGTTTAAAATTAACTAACACAACTGTGAAATATTTCAAAAATCATGCAATTTTCGCAAAAATTATTTAATTAAAAATACACTTTAATTGGCACACGTTTAATGGAAACTTTCCTTTAACTATTTGTAAGTGCAATGAAGAAATTAAAAGACAACTGTAACATGCAAAAAAGTGCAAAAAATAATAATGAAAAAATAATTACAATAGTAAATAAAACAGACTACGAGTTGGCTAGGAGAAATTTGCTAAGCAATATGCCCGCGCATAATATGTGCTAATTATGTAAAATTAAGTGCAGGTAACAAATATATATTATTTGTACAAAGCTCTCTTGATGTCATAAAATATGTAATAAACGGAGCATCAATCATAAAAATGTATTCCAACGACACAATCGATTCTCGCCATATATTGTTATGTAACGGCAGAAGGATCCTACGAGGATTCTAGCTACTCGTGAATAATAACGGTAAAAACGACGCCAGCGCCACGTTTGCCACGATGGTAGCTTGCACGCCCACGCTCCCGCACTTCTCACCCGGCTTCCGAATCGTGTACTACGGCTCGTAGAGCTCGCCACATGGCCATTTTTGGCTGCGGCTGCAAATTGCGACGTCAGCACAAGCATGACGAATCAATACCCAGCGTGTTAATCGACCTTATCCTTTCTACCGAGCACCAAAACATGATGTCTCGCCTTTACTACTTTTAAATTATGTGACAACGATGTCTGTTCCGGATACTTCCCTCCATCCGTCTGCCGCCACCAAGTAATCGTAAGCCTAATTTATATTCCCCTTTGTGTTGTAATTCTTCTAGACCACCCCTGTTAAACATGCCCGTTCAGAGAATATCAGAGAGAATAATCACCCGTAACTTCCATTTGAGGTTAGGTTAGCTGTTGATTATTGTAGCATAACTTACCATGTATGTACCTTCTACTGAAATAAACCCTGAGTCTGAAAGCATATAATAGCATCATTTAGCGTAGTAATAGAGTCCCCCGACCCCAATTATAAGACTGCCTGTCGGCCTACGACCCTGCAGAGGAGATTCTTGGCCTGCCGAAACTGAGCTAGTCGAATGTCCAGAGCCGAGCTCCCTGCCAAGACACCACCGCCAGGGTAAGTCTAAACCAAGGAATTGTCTCCCGTAACCGCCCTTTCCCAACCTTAGTCCTCTCCATCTCCTTCCCACAACCCCACCTCCAGTCATATTCATAAATATAACAATGTGAAGGAAATATGTTAATTATTTAATAATTACAAAAAATGAAGAAGAATGAATCTATAATAAACGATTTATCAGAAGTTCACTGGGGTCATGATTTTCGCGCGCGGGGTGGTCTAAGAAAAACACAAGAAAATTATCTATGAAAAATTGAAAGGAATAGACCAAGGTGGTTGGCAGTGGACGGGGCCCTTTATTGGCCAAGTCGTGGCCGATAGCAAATAGCCGGGGTGAAAAATGGGGGAAATATGTTTTTACTATCGAACCTTCGAGAGATATTAGAAAAATTGGATATGTTGAAGTATCAATCGTTAGCGCCAAAACATCTGGCGAAGTGGAATTAAAAACAAGACTTTTCTTTGCGGTTTATCTGACCTGTAAGTTATTGGTTTTCTTATCCGCATATTGACTTATTGTTTACAAAGTAATACAAATAGATTGTTGGATACGTAGGTACTATTTCACTGAGCACATATTATTGAAAAACTCCACACGACAAGTTCTTTCGTCTATAGATTATTGGTTTCTGCTACTACATCATTTTATTGAGCTTTTTTAAATAACTCTTTAAACTTTGTTATATGTTTTATTTTTTAATAATATTTGGAAAACGAGTTTTTTTGGTTTATCTTCTAATTTTGATGACTTTTATTATACTAATGGAGATAGGTACATCTTGTATAGCGGGGTAATTACTATAACTAGGTAACTCCGAATCAGCGTTTTCAAGTAACACACAAAACCATACATTTATTTCATCGCCCGTGTATGCCACAAGCGCAAAATATGTATTGTTACCTAGTCGTAGCAATTACTCCTCGATATTCATCAAAAATGGGACCACTTTCTGTAATAAAGGATTCGAGTGAACTTCGAAAAGCAATTTGTAATAAATTTTTAAAACAACAAAAATCGCGCAAATTTATAATACACTTTTAATATTTCTACTTTAAAAAAAAAAAAACAAACAAACACAAACTAGTTTGAACTGTACAGAAGAAGATTGTCTCAACTTCTGTACAGTTCATCTGACCTATCGACCTAGTCGCTTAATCATAATTAAAGTTTTATTTATACAAAAATTTATTTATCACGTAAGTGGGTTAACTCTTTGCCGTATCGCCTATTTTTAAGTGTTTTCGAAATGTGTTCGTTTCAAATTGTGTTTCCTGTAAATCCAATTTAAAAAATATTTGTGCTGTGCTATGTTCACATTTTTTTTCGTTTTAAAGTTTAGCCATAACTTCCGTTTCCCGTCCGTGAAGCCATTAGCCCCCCGGGAACATAGCGGGTGGTGGGTTGGAGGTTTTGGGGAGAAATGAGAGAACACGGGAAGAGATCTAGCTATCACATATCAGGCAAAGCAACAACGGGAGACACTGATTAGCAAATAATAACTTTTACATATCGGACAAGTAACAACCAATCAGTAATATAGGATCCTAGAGAATACGTAGCTTCATCTTTACTGTTGCAGCTAAATTGTGTTTCTCTTTCATTGATTTTAGATAATATTTAATCTCGGACTGTGAATGAACCTATTTTTAATGGCAGTTTTTAAAAAAAAAATAATATGTAGTATATTTGCGCACGTTCCAGAGTGAAAGATACTCTCAGTATCACCCTGGTAAAAGACCACCATTAAAAATTGAAACTTTAATTGAAATAGCTTTTAGCCGTGTTTGGTGACCAGATCTAAATAGCCAGGTATTTCCCCACTCTTTTCTCCTCTTTCGCTTCTCCTTCTCCTCCCCAATGCCTTCAACCTCACAACATTCCCCAATTGGGGATGCCATAGTCTCACTGGGTCCAGGCGGATGGGAGCAGTTGGGACTATTGTGGGGCATTCCTGTAAAAAAAAAGTTTTTTAAAAGGAGAACCTTTCCTCAGTTACGAATAATCAAAAAATTATTCCTCCCACTAACTAACTAACTAACTAACCATAACGCCGTTTCACTTGATCGTGCCATGTATTCCTCGACCGTCCCAGGCTTTTTCTTCCATTCACATTGGCGTCTTATATTCTCCATACACTCTTTTCTTCATTCATTCGCTCTAGATGCGCGAACCATCTAAGAATCTCTTTCTTAATTTTGCTCA
>JAHDVE020008228.1:0-24464 GCA_022606495.2 Halesus radiatus
AATATTTTCAGAAAAAAAAAACATGAATCGAAATTTACAATTCTATAATAAGGAACAGCAGGGCGATCTAGAGGAATGAACTAAATTCGATCCTGGCCGGAGTGAGGAAAGGTGATGGATTCAGAGGCGGGCCAGATTTTATCTAAATATTTACATTGAAGAATTACAGTCGAAATTAGTATTACTTACATATAGGTTTACGAGTTAATAGAGGACATAATTTAATGTAGGTATGGAATGGAGTTAAATCCTTTTGATTCTAAGCTAGGTATATAAGGCAATGTAATGAGGGAATATGGGATTAGTCGCGAATACGCCGGGCGAGAAAATATTAAAGTACGTGCTGGCCGATTTTAAGTAATTGTTTTGTTTTTGGACTTAGGAAGTTTCATTTGATTTGTTTCTTACAATTAAATAAAGTTTTAAATAAATTCTTTTAAATAGTTGTTGGATTGATTCAACAATAGTTTGATTAAATTCAACAATAGTTTGATAAATATTGAAGTTTCTAAAATTCATTATATTTAAGTTGATACTAAAAATTACTTCTGTGAATTAATTAAAATTGGTGGTTTTAAGTGAAATTATAATAATCGGAAGTGTTTATAAATAAAGTGTTTGAATCGAAGTCTTCTAAAATTCATTATATTTAAGTGAAGTGATAAAAAAAAGTGACCCAGTAAATAAAGTGTTTTGTGTTCGAATTAATATTGTATTAAAATAAATTCTCTTGTTGATCTAATTTTCTCAAACTGTTAGAGCAATGTGATAATAATAATAATTTAATAAATATTGAAAATTTCTAAAATTAATAAAGTTATTTGTTTAAAGATTTTTTAAAATTAGCTTCTGTGAATTAATTAAAATTGTTTAAATGAAATGTGATTTAATTCATATTTTGTGTTGAACTAAATTCATTACGAGTTTAAGAAAAATTAAATATAATTGCGTTTAAAATAATTTAGTGAAAGTTTAAAAACAGCTGAGTCTTAGTTTCATATAATTCATTTTTAATACCTAGCGTGGGATTAATTTCGTCAAAGAAAAATAATAAAGCTCTAAAATATTACCAAGCGTTCGGTTTACGGATTTAATTAATGGTTAGTAAAGAGAATTACGTGAGTACAAAGAATAAAATAGGAAAATAAAACAACAAAAGTTTAAATATTGTTTAATAATATCCGGATTGAGAGAGCATTAAATTTGAAGAAATAGTACAGATCGGTGGATCACGAATTGAAATTGGGAAACACTAGATTGTATTAAGTAAATATTTCTAACTTAGATTAAACATTCCAGGCAGGGAAGTTCAATATTTTCTGAATCTTCTTATTGGCGTGTATAACCCGTCTGGAAAAATTATGAATTTGTCGGAATTCAGGTGAGTCAAATTAATATACAAGTTTTCAGGATCCCGGGGAAGGCGAGGATGGAGATATGAATTATATTTCTAATGACTTATAAGTACATGTATTGTATGTGTGTATATGTAAATATGTATATATATATAATTATATTTAATGTTTAATATATAGGTCAATACTATACGACCGTTATCTATCATGAGTGAATGTTTTGTATACTTGATCAAAGCCGTTCTAATCAAATATTTGTGCTAGCTCCATTAAATATTTTACGATAATCCTCTCTTTTCACATTGAATTATAATTAAACTAGTACTATAGATAATTCAATTGTCTCACTCAATACCAGTACTTGAATTTAAATATTCAGAAATATAATTTTTTACATAAATACATCTAGGTATTTATAATAATTTCCGTTAGATACTTACCTGTATAAACCTCTCTTTTCGCATTGAATTATAATTAAACTAGTACTATAGATAATTCAATTGTCTCACTCAATCCCAGTACTTGAATTTAAATATTCAGAAATATAATTTTTACATAAATACATCTAGGTATTTATAATAATTTCCGTTAGATACTTACCTGTATAAACCTCTCTTTTCGCATTGAATTATAATTAAACTAGTACTATAGATAATTCAATTGTCTCACTCAATACCAGTACTTGAATTTAAATATTCAGAAATATAATTTTTTACATAAATACATCTAGGTATTTATAATAATTTCCGTTAGATACTTACCTGTATAAACCTCTCTTTTCGCATTGAATTATAATTAAACTAGTACTATAGATAATTCAATTGTCTCACTCATTACCAGCACTTGACTTTTTAAATATTCAAAAATACCTATTTTTTTTCCATAAATACATTTAAGTATTTATAAAAATTTCCGGTAGATACCTACCTGTATAATTGTCTTTATCGAGTTAATTCACAGTCAACAACTTCAGAACATCTTTTATAGGTATTTCACTGTGTAGTGAAATAACTTCGGCTAAAGACTTGGCCTTTACTAAGAGTATGTATGTGTGTATAGGTATATATATAAAGAAAGTGTATAATGTATCTATCAAATCTATATGGCAGTTATTTATTTTATGTTTATTTATATACAATGTTTAATATATATATATATAAAACCATTTATTATATTTATGTATATGTCCTATAAAAACTATTTATTTTATTAGTATATATTTTCCCTAACATATAAATTCGAAAACTAACGTTACTAATATTATCAACATTCCAAACGATTTTTATTAATTCAAAGATCGTTATCATTCTAAAACAAACCAATGAATCCTAATTGTTATGCTTCCTGACGGGGGTCTCTGACACTTAATAATTGTCGCATATCTCAATGACACACATCCTCGACTGTTATTAAAACTAGGTCAACATTCCAAACCACACCCTCTTTTATCGAAGTATGTAGATACGTATAAGTATGTATATATATATTCGAATTTCAGTACATCTTACGAAGAATAAGTACTTTAACAAACGTCGACATTTAATTGAAAAATAACTATCATCTTTTGCGGTGGACTATCATCTTTTAGAAATCACGTATTTGTAGTTTGCGTACATACATATTTTTATAGCGCCATTTTCATGGAAAGATTCAATTCAAAGGCGCTCCACACCCGTTCGAACATATTGATGAATTCAACAGAACAAACAAAAACCCACATTATTAGGAATATCAAAATAAGCATAATCATTCGTCGACAATACGTTCCCAAGTTATGTTATAAAATTAATTTTATCTTCGACTTAGGTTTTCAAGGTTCAGGCCTTGCAAATTTTGGGCTTTTTGGAGTCCTACCTTTTCTCCAAACAAAAATCAATCTACAGTTAAATTCAAACTACATGAGAGAGCAGGGTCTCATTAAACCAATCTGTCAACCAAACCAAAAAATAATATATCATGTATATTGTATTATCACTTTTACGTATATTCTTATGTAATATGTCTGAATATCTGGCACAGATTCACGACCTGTGTTGGAGATGTCAGATCCACAATTTTCTGGGAAAACTGGAGTATTGTGGATTATAAAAACTCGTATTGTTTACATATATTTATAATTTGTATCTATCGATTGGGCAGAAATAATTGCTGATTTAAGCGTGGTTATCTCTGAACTCTTGATGCGGGGGACGGCCTTTCAACCCGGACTTTGCAAAAATCCGCAAGTATATAATGTTGTTTGACGAGGGGACGGAACCGGTTTGATCTCCTTTAAATGTAACTGTCTGGAGGACGGGAATTCGGAGGGTCTCGGACCCATGGATAAGGAAGGTACTCTTTCCGTCGCGGTACAGGGGATGACCAATAGCGCACGAACTAAAAGAAGAGGTTACGTATACCGATTTGGTCAGGCTGTACGTCTGTGAAGAGAGAGTTACTGACCGGAAACGTGGTCATCTGAGTACTTTAGGGGTTGGTCTGGAGCCGAATTGCAGCAAAACAAACCGTATTCGATCTCTCGTCATAACAAAAGCTGTGTAAACTAAAACCTAATCATGTAATTTTCCCAAATTTAGGAGAGGATGGAGATGGCGCCAAAACAAGTAAAACTGTACCTTTTAACCATGAAATTCATTGAAACTAACCCATGTAGAATAACACTTATTACGATGAGGAAAGGCGATAATACTGTGATCATTACATTTATGTATACCAAATTATTAAAACTCACGATAGAAGAAAAAAATAGAAAATTTAGGGGTGAAGTTAGGAAAATGCTAGTCTTCCGATAGGAAATTAACGTAGATTGCATAGTAGGATAATAATAGAGAGTCCAGAACATTAAAGTCTAAGATAGGAGTAATGTTAGGAATATGAATTCTGTCAATGGTATGCGAGAGTCTGCCTACGCTACAAAGAATAGGGGTTACCACAAAATAAGACCTTGTTTTTCCAATAGTCTGAACCAAAAATCAGAACACAACGTAGACTCCGGAAAAGCTTGGGAAATTGACCACATTGGAGTGCAAAATTTCCGTGAAAATCATGAAAATCGGAAACACTCGAATGTTAGCATAGGGCTAGACGTTACACGCTGGCCAAGGAGGAGAAAAAACCTCAAATTGAAAGGAAAACTACAAAGAGTTTTCCGATCACATTAGTTAGGAAAATTTAAGGCAGCAGTAGAGGAGTCATCTTAAATCGGTGGCGCGAACGGAAGTCTATTGCTAAATTAAATCATAAACGAAGGAAGGACGGGCCATCACATCTTTAAAGCCTAGTAGGAGGGGGGGGGCCATCTCAACCGTCTAAGCTACCCTTTCTTAATTTTACTCATTACGCTTACATCAGCCTGGCATTCTTTACTAATCTCAACATTTTCACACGATCATACACGGTTTGACAACACATTCGTCTCAGAGATCTCATTTCCACGGCATCTAGTCTGCTTTCATCCTTCCTCTGCCAGTTCCATGGCTCACTGCCATACATCAGGGTTCGTATCAGCAATTTTAGTTTATCGTTAAGTATATAATTGGCATAGTTTACTATTTTTTGAATGGATAAAATATACCTGTTAATTTTTACAAACATATTTGATTATAAGTATAGGTATAACATCAACAGTAAAGTATAATTATTATTAAAAAAAAAAATTGTTACCTTTTAGAGTGCTAAATTAATTATTTTGCATTTGCAAACAGCCTCGTACGCTAGCCGTATGAAGCAAGCACTTTCTTGACGTTACTAATGAGGTTTTTTTTACTTAATAATCATATTAATAAATAAACGTTGTGTTATTTTTCTTTTGTGCAACAATTTGAGATTAGAATTATCATAATTAATTAGATATTAATTTAAATCGATTGGTTTAAGAATACAACTTTAAGAAATTTCAATACTAGAGTTAAGGAGTACCTAAGTAAGGTGTTAAAGTAATAATATTTATTCTGAATTTTCCAACCGTGTTTTCGAAACGAATCATTGTTTTGACATAAATGAAGGTTTAAAATTTTTTCGTGCAAAATACAACTGGTTTACAATTAGATAAATTTGAAATTTTAGAAATTAGGAAAGTGTTAATAGCCAATTAAATATTATTATTAAACAAACTTTTTTTAAAATTAAAATTATATTTATTTTTGTATTTAGAATACTGACTATTTTTATTTTATTTCTTATTCCTTGTGACTTTCTTGAATTTATTTATATTAATTATAAAAATAATTTATAATTTCTTCAAAAATTGGTATTCGCTTTGTGGTGTCATTACTAATAAATGAATTAAAAAAATACTTTGTATTCACCACTTTATTAATGTACACGTATTATTATAATTTATTATATATACTAATATACTACAAATATACTACATATTATTTTTAATGAATAAATTGTGAAATATCATAATTTAATCAAATAAAATTAATTATATAATATTTTATAGTGAATTTTAATTTGTAAATATTATTTTAAAATGTTAAATTAATTACTTACATATTTTCATAATTTATTGTTAATTCGTTTTTATGTTTGTAATGTTTCTATTCTTACATAATTATTTTTAAAAAGGCGATCAATAAAAGGTCGATCTAAAGGTAAAAAAATACCGAAGATTAATAAAATATGTAATGGATAAAACCAGTCCAATTTACGAATTGGTAATTTTGGTCACATCGATATTCCCAAATTTAATATCGTTGAAACTATCATCCGGGAATAATCAAGGAAATTTATGGAATACTAACGGCCGCTTTACCGATCGCACAGTGCGGCGGCTATTTTAAAAAGTGGGTCAAACCCACAATCTCGGCTGCACAAGAATTAAGTGATCTTTTTTTCATAGATTAACCTCCGATAACCGTTGAACTGGTCAAATAAATTTAGCCTAGTCGAGGGAATGACTTTTTTGCAGTACGATAAAGATGCTAAATAGTTCGGTAGGTACTTTTCGTTGCTTACATTTTGCGTGTCCATTAGAGCTGCGCGAACGTTCAGTAAAAAAAACAACAATCCTTTGCGAAGTCTCCGCTAAGGGTAGCTTCGTTAAGCGTTCAGAAAATTTTAATTGCTTGTTTTTAAATCGATGTTTTTTAAATTAATTGCGCTTTGAAGTTATAATGCGCGCAGTTATCTGGATTTTGAAAGTCAAAGCAGCCATTTTCAGCTAGCAAGAGCATTTTTACCATGTGCTATGGAGCTTTAAAGCTTCCATTTTACTGTCAAAAAGAATGACAAAACGCCCCATCGCTTGTTCCATTCCATTTTGTTCAATAATAAAAAATAAAAGTTGAAATGTCGGGCGAAATAGCAGATTAAAAAATTATTTTTTAAACCTATCATGAGAAAATAATCTGACAAAAGTTTTGCTTTCTAGATTTGAAAAAATATTAACTCAACTATTTATTTTATTTTATGTGATACCACACAAGATCTCATCCCCACAGTGAGTCTATGGCATCCCCAATTGTGGTATGTTGTGAGGTTGAATATATTGAGGAGTGTTAGGAGACGGAGGAGAGGAAGGTGGGGAAGTACCTGGCTATTCAGATCTGGTCACCAAATATGGATAGAGCAGCGGTCTTTCACCAGAGTGATACTGACAGTATCTAGCACTCTGGAACGTGCCGCAAATATACTACATATTATTTTTAATGAATAAATTGTGAAATATCATAATTTAATCAAATAAAATTTCTGTATTTATGATCTCCACTATCTGTGCGCTTATGAATTATTAAAAAAATGATTACACTAATAGATTTACTAATGCATATATATATCTTAAAAGCTAAGTACAAAAAGTAAATTTTTTTAAAAAGTAAAAACTACCCGACCCGATAGAGAAAGATTTCTCGTGTTTGAGTTGGGGAGCAGCGCCACGTAGCGACAGTAATGGTAACTAAGTATAGAAATAAGATACATATTGTAGATTTTTTTTTATTTAACCATATTTTTTTACCTAAAATAATAATAATTGGATGATTTGTATATCGCCGTGTTTGTGAAAAATCACCTCAATGGCGCTGTACAAATATTTCTTAACTAATTATGTACAAACAGATACAGAAAAACATACTTACCTGGCAGGTCGCTTCAGATGAACACAGTTTTATTAGAAAATTTATTTACAGAGATGATAGTTTTACATGGTTATTTGTTGCTTCTTTTCTATTGATGTTACATTTATTAGAAGGTATTTATTGAAATGCTTATAATTTTTAGGACTGGAAAGTATTCATAAAATGAATTTAATGATTTTGCGGCGTCGTTATTATGTAATAAATAAAAATAACTTCTTTTTTTTATAGAAAGCAGTCACTTTGTGGTTAGACATATTTAATGAAAAAAAAAAAAACAATAACTTTGTTTAATTTTATTTAATTTTATTACGACCGACCGCATTTTCAGGGTACAAAAATTAAACTGTTTAATTTTTGTACCCTAAAGATGCTTATATTAAGCGAAACCGGTCGGTCGTAATAAAATTAAATAAAATTCTCGTGGTTATAAACAAAGTTATTGTTTTATTTTCATTAAAAATAACTTTGTTTAAACCGCTGTTTTTAATATGTAAGTACCTACATGTTTCAGAAGCAAAGCTCCCCTCAACAGGATAAACAGTATTCTAAAAATAATCACAAGTATATAACAGTAATTTTTAATATTAATACTCCTCAACCCATCACCTTGCACCGCAGTGGGAGGAACGGATTAATAAGTCTGTCACCCCCGCATAGGCTGACCACCAGATTACCCACCTCTGATACATTTTTCCGTCATAACAATTCCCTTACCAAAAATTCCGTCCACATAGCATCTCCAAAGATGATCCTGAGAGAAATAATCTTTCCACAGGGCCTCCTGAGTGGATTTAATGTAAAAAAATAGTGTTCACAAATATATTTAAAAAATTCACCGAATGGTCGTTAGTATGGGGGCCGTTAACGATGGAAAGCTGTAAGCCAGGATTTATTCCTCTGGAATCAGCGAGGCTTTACTTTGAGTGGTGAAACGGGCAAAACCAATAAACCCGTGCGTTATTTTGCTTTGATGGAATCTGCTTCCGCGTTTTACCTTTGACGTCTCATAGGAAATAAGATTTACCGGAATTCGACCCGAACCCTTCAATCAAAAGAACGTGCCAACAATAAATTTGCCACAGCGGGCTTTCCGTACACGAGCATCAATTATCATTATAAGAATGAAAATATTCTCATCCAAACCTTTTTATTCGTTTTGATAGGTTTTGGAATATAGTATTTTAAATTACAGGTACTATCCATATAGATACAATGTAGGTATATCTAAATCTATTCAGAATCTTTATATTCAAATAATGATTTGGGTTCTGAAGTCGTTTCTAAGAAATGTGGATCATCAATCATCAAAAAACGGAAAATATTTATTCCATACTAGCTGATACCCGGCCTTGCTCGAGGTTTTTTTTTTTGGAATAAAGTTATGAATTTGACAGTGATAGTAATGCCTTGTGACGACTATTATTATCTCTAAACAATGAAACATTCACGTGAACACTTTATTTCTTTTGAGATATTTATTTTTTCAAAATGTATCCAAATAATAAAGTTCTTAAGTAGGTACCAATTTGTGTTTTCCATTTTGAAAATATTTTAAGCAAACAAACCTTCTTTTTTGAATATATACGAGTATTATATTTGCGCACGTTCCAGAGTGGAAGATACTCTCAGTATCGCGCTGGTGAAAGACCACCATTCAGAATTGAAACGTTGCTTGAAATGGCTTTTAACCGTGTTTGGTGACCAGATCTAAATAGCCAGGTATTTTCCCTTTCCTCCACCTTCCTCTCCCCCTTCTCCTTCCCCTCCCCAATACCTTCAGCCTCACAGCATTCCCCAATTGGGAATGCCATAGTATCACTGGCTCCAGACGGTTGGGAGCAGTTTGGGACTCTTGTGCGGAATTCATATAAAAAAAGCAATATGTGGCTAACCAGAGTGGTATATATATGGAATAACCTCAATACAACATGGTGGGTTCAATGTTTTTCATAATAATCTTAAAAATTTATAATTACTTAACAGTTTTACGGATTGGATTTCATTCAAACTACTCTCTAAACCTTCCCGGTACTAATTCCAGTGAATCGCTTACTTCTTCCAAAAAAACCCTACTTTCCCCTTCCCCTTTGATCGGCTCCCCCTCCAACACATAAATATTCATACATATCAATCATTATTTTATATCGTAGTTTAGTTTTAATACATTCCTGACGAGGGAAGGGTACTTCCAAAACCGGTCAAAATTATTATATTCAATTGAAGATTATGTTATAATAATAACAACGCATAGTGGATGAAAAAGTTCTGAGCTTTTCAAAAAAAGTTATTCCTCTCCATTTTTTAACGATTGAATGTCTATTTTTATTGGACATCTATATCAATTATCCGGTCAGTGGCTGAGTCGGCATCGCGTTTAGGTCTCACCCAGGCGTCGTGAGTTCAATTCCTCGGCTGGCTAAGTCCTCCATTTACGACACAAGCAACATCTTTCGCTTACTGTGATGATAGTGATTATCAAAAACTGTCGGATTATCGTAACCGCGGAATATTTGTATTTCTTTTAAAAAATGTATGTATTTATAAAAATGAATGCATGTATGTCGGTCTGTCCTCGATTTTCTCAAAAATTACTCGACTGATTTCCCTGAAAATAGGACGATTTGTTTTTATTAGTGACGGGAAGGTTCGAAGAGTACTTTGAATAAAATCCAATATGTAAAACTGATGTCATAACGTTATAAAATTTGTATGAAAAAAAATTAACCCGCCATGTTGTATTGGGGTTAGTCCATAGATATACCACTCTGGTTAGCCACAGATCACATATTCAAGAGTCGAAGATTTATTTGGGTAGAATTTATTAAAAATGGAAAACACGAGTAGGTACCTATTTAAGAAATTTATTGTTAAGATGTTTTTTGAAAAATAAATGTTTAGATTGAAATAAAATTTTCAAATTAATGTTTCTTTATTTCTTTGTATAGAGATAGTGGTAGTCGTCACAAGGCAAGTTGTCAAATCAATAAAGGCACCCAATCAACAAGCACGAATTCACAAATTCATAATTTATTAAAAAAAACGAGCAAGGCTGGATACACATCAGCCAGTTTAAAAGTAAAAAAAAACATTTTTAAATAAAAAAAATATTATAACAGCCGAGAATCAAACCTAGATGATCTGCTTGGAAGGATAGAATAATATTATTCTCTTGATATCGTTCCAAATAAGTATTTTTCATTGAAGTTTTTAATAATGACAATCAAGTAGGTTAAATATATTCGAAAATAAATTTATTGTCATCAATATTGTATGCAAAAGTCCCCCAGCGCTGGAAATGGACAATTTTTATTTTGACGATTTTTGTTTTCATAAGCCATCTCCAATAAAAGATGATAAGTAGGAAATAAAGTGAAAACCTCAGAAGACCGGAAAGCCAGAGGGAGAAGGGGGGAGGTTAGGGAGGAAGTACTCGAGGGAGAGAGGGAGGGGTTGGAAGATGAGAGGGAGATGCCAGGGTGTATCGGCTGGGAGCCCTATCTTGATTTGTGTGCCCAATCACTTTTATAATGAAGTCATTTTCATCGATACTTGTAAGGGGAACAATATCCAACTTGATCCACCGCTCTGTCTCCAGTCCTCCTCAACAGATCTGATATGATTGGGGTATTTATTAACGCCAGCAGTAGCTAGAGACAAAAGGAGTCATCCCTTTTAATGGTCCCCCCCTTTTTTTAGCTTCCGAGCTGAGATAAAATAATTTTAAGGATTTTATAAGTTTGCCACCGTTTCATAATTTATCGGCATTTAAAAGTTCAGAATGAGAAGGCGGATAGGTATACGATGTTAGAGTGTTTTCTAGCGAAATTTTCTTTCGTACTTGAATGTGTTTCATTTTTAAAGTGTACATCCTTAACAAAAACAAATAACGACCAGCTTTTTATATCGATAATAACTTAGGTAAACTTTTAACTAATTGTACAGATAAATAAGAGACATTAAGCCATTTTGGCATCTATAAACTTAACTGCAACAATTGTACGATAATTTATATAGGTAAAACCGCGAGAAACGTCAACATTAGAGTAAAATAACACAACAGATGTTGAACAAGTAGATGTTTTTTGGATTTTTCCGAACATTTAATTAATACTAACCATACTTTTGATAAAAATCCAAGAGTACAAGTAATACATAAAAATAAAATAGGTTTGCGCCTTAATAACTAAGAAGCGTTAGAGATTTCAAAATCGAATAAAAATAATAATTTCCGTATTTTAAATAAACAAAACTATCTCTACCGACCCCTCTACCGCCCCCTCTGATGTTTTGTCCCGTTCTACTCTGATATACTGTCTCTTTCCCCCACTCTCACCGTCTTCATCATGATATATGTTAATTTAGTTTATATTTGTATGTTCCTGATGAAGATTCAGTTCAACTGAAACTGGTCGATAATGCATTAATATAAATAAAATAAAGCGATTTGAAACAAAAATTTCTTTCATTTAAAAAGAGGTTGTTTTTCTTGGCTGAAGCAGAAGTTGGGAAACCCAGAAGGGAAATAGAGAAAGATTTTTCGACTGGTCGGATTACTGTTTCAGATTAATCTAACTGTAATGTTGAAAATATTACATACATAAAGGAATAGATTACGTGTGAGTTGAATGCGCTAATATCAAGAATTATATACTCTCCGATGCATTTTCATACCACGTACATCTCTCCATAACCTGCAACTACAAACAATCACATTGCAACGACAAACCATTTTTTTTCATTTGTTCGCAATATGACGCACAATTTCAGAAGATGGACATTCTTAACAATACCCTTTCAAATATTGAACCGAGGTAATACGTACGACCACAAATTGATGCACGAGTATAAAATGTATCGAAGGCATCTCCTGTCCCGATCCTATCTTCCTCTTCCCCCCCCCCTTCCTTCTTATTTTGATTTTCTTCACCCTGTTAAATAAAACATCTGTATTTAACCACTGTTAGCACAAGAAACTTTGTTTGCTTACATTCTGTTAAACTTCCTTTTAAATACATTTGTATTAAAAGCTGTTTGTTTCTTACAAATAAATAAACTGTGGGTCTGCTGCAGCATAGAACCGGTATAAACTGAGTTACTTATAAGAACGCATATCGTCAACTTCCGGCTTCCGAGGTACTGCGACGCTACGGAAATGTTTCTGGAAGGCAGAGTGGAATCTTTCAACACTTCTCTGCAACACAATTGAAAGCCCATGGAAGCAGACTACGCCAATTCAACAATATAGGCATCAATTACATGGTTTGATGTTCTGGAGACAAGAAATCAAAAAATAACCTCCGAGTATTGTATATTCTTGTCAATGTGCCGTAAATAAAATTGTGTGTACTCCTAGTAACCGATAATAGTATGCCTCATAGTTTTTGAGTTTATTATGTAGAGTGGAGTTTGTCGCAGTGTTTTTGGCAAATGGAAACTCGTGTTGGATTGGCGTTCAGCAGATTTACGCTAAAACCATCCTCACTCATCTTTATTCAAACAAAAGTAAATACCACGAAAAAAGACTAAACAATCGTATTACTAGAAATGCCAACAAAGATTTACTCCGGATTCCTGTAATTCATACTACTTTTGGGCAACGGAATTTCAGGTACTTTGCGATTAGAATTTACAACATTCTTCCGGTTAGCATAAAAAAAATCTGATTCACAAAAAATATTCAAACACAATGTAGAGAATTGGATTAAAATCAATGATAGCGCATTTACCGGTGAACTCACCCAAATTCGAAATTATAGATTCAACGATTTACGAAGCATATCTTAATATAAATGTATATTCTTAGGCATTTTAAAATTATAAAATAATTTGCAAAATTGCTGCCTTAACACAGGCTTGACTAGTGAGACGGGTTATGTGAAACTTCAACTATAACTGTTATTATATTATTGTCTATTTTACTTTATAAACCACTGTACACTTACAATATTATATTATACATGTCTTTTAGTTATAGTTAAATTTAATTAAGATAAAGATATTATAATTATGTTATTGTTATTATTGTGTAAATGTCATTCAAAGTTTTGTGAATAATGATAACTGTTTGTTTCGTTGGAATCAACAATCTGATAAAAATATACTCGTATAAGTAGATGTTGTGGATCTATTTAACCGTATGGAAGGTAAGTACAGGAAGGCTATACTATCACATCTTTGCAATCAATTTTAATTTAATCTCAGTCTACTTATATATTTTATACGTACGCATATCTCTTACTTTTATATCCTTCACGAACTTTCATTCTTTATATACTATCTGATGTCATCATACGATTTAATGCAATATTTGATAGTTATATGTAAAGAATTGTTTGTTTTATATTCTTATCCTTGTATTTAACGGTGACATACAATTATATTTATTCCCTTGATATAAAATAAATTAATTAATTCCGCTGATATTAAATAAATAAATTAATTCCGTTGATATTAAATAAATATATTAACCCTTGGAATTGCAATTTGAGGCTCTCGCCCCAAATTAAACATACGATTTTTAAAATCATCACGCAGGACGAAGGAGTATTGGGAGATTAATACTCTGGTGTCTGGACTAATATTACATATTTGGGCATAAGGAACTGGAGGCAGACAGCAGGATACCTGCAGGAGTTAAGGCGTTTCTTAGAGACTTCCAGGACTCTTCAAGTTTTCTAACGCCGATATCGTATTGTAATTTTTTTGTGTACCGTACCATGGAACATATTTCCCTCTTCCTACGTCGACTGTGGTTAGAGGCGCATAAATGTGGAGATAATCTTCTCTACCCAGTGAACGGGCTGCCTCTTGCTACTGTGGGGCTTTTTTTTAATTTCAAAGAATTGTAAACTGCGTTTTATGTGGTAGCGGCACTTGCTGAGTAACGCCGAATGAATGAATTTACGTATATGCATTATATATTTTTATTTTTTGTGTATTTCCCATTTTCGTAAGGTGTTGCAATTCACTACCACCACTTCACACCTTTCGTAAAAGTATTTTTACCATTTTGAAATCACGGTTATAGGGGATGGGCAATATTCATGTATGAACTATATTTGCACAGGTCTGCTTTTGAACTGAAACTACTGGAAGTTAAGGTTAATAGAGAGGCGAGGAGCGGGACCGGCTGTTAGACTATAAATAGGCCGTGCGGCTGTTTGATGAACTTTTGTAATTTTTGGTCCATGACACGAGGAGGGCTGGACCAATCAGGCGCCTCCATTTCCATGTCAAAGGAGACCATCCAATATGCGAGTGTAGCGGGCGGGGGAGGTACGGTACACCCACACGCCACACACCCTGTACACGGTGCTGTAGGCTGTAGCCTGCAGGGTACAGTCTATAGTCCCTAGCCAGATAGAGCCCGCACCGCTGTATGTGGTTTGAAGCCCTGTTCCTCCGCGACCCGCTTCGAGTTCTGCCGCTAATGTTATAATGCTAATTGAATGACGCGACCATTAGCTGGCCGCTAGTTGCAACTTGCAGCCATTAGGATGTTGCGGACATCAGAGTAATAGCATTCAATGACAAACTTGGCAACCCGCAGAACTGCCACGTACACATTTCACTCGATACAAAGGAAAATAATTGATCAAAGTTTGGTGCTTTTCCATAAGGCTTTCGGGATTTCGGAATATTGCGCTTCGCATTATATTTGGAGCTTTGATTTGCGCGGCTCACACTCTGAAATAACCCTCCACGGTAGGATTTTATATTTTCCGCGAATAATTTAGATTAGGTACACTTATTCTCCTTATTTGGGAAATGAACTCGTATTGAATAGCAAATCTTGTTAACGCGTGCGTGTGATTTGTAAAGGGGGGAGGGGGGGGGGGGACTTTCATTTGAGCTTCGCTACAACTACACCTCGGCAACCTACTCCTACCGAGCTGAGGTGATTGCGTCTTATACAGCCTAATCTATATACAATTGAGTAATCTCACCGGATGACAACTTCTCTCCCATCGGGCCCTGCATTCCGCTCCTTCAGTTTCTTAACTAACTAACTAACCTTCACGCCGTTTCATATATATTTTATGTTGTTTTTCGGCAGAGAGGACGGACCGCCAAACATACACTTCTTGCTTCATTCACATTCATGCATCGTCTCATACATTCTATTCCACTATTCCGACTTCTAACATGGCTCGACTCAAGTATTTGATTCACTTGATCGTGCCATGTCTTCCACGGGCGTCCCCGGCTTCTTCTTCCGTTCACATACACGTCATATATTCTTCTTAAACTCCTTTCTTCTTTCGTTCGCTCTACATTCCCAAACCATCTAAACCTCCCTTTCTTAATTTTACTTATTACGCTCACGTCAGCCTTGCATTCTTTACGAATCTCAATATATTTTACACGATCATTTTTACCACATATTCGCCTCAAAGATCTCATTTCTATGGCATTTAGTTTACTTTCATCCTTCCTCTGTCAATTCCATGCTTCACTGCCATGCATCAGGGTTGGTATCATTACTCCATTGTAGACTGCTAGCTCCAATTTCTACAATTTTCTACAATTTCTTAATCTTCATATAGTAATAAGTGCTATGAATAACAACGCTTGTCTAAGAGATATATGATATAAAAAATACAAACCCAAACAAATCTTAAAAAGGGGCACCGAAAAAGGACACCTAAATTTACATAAATGAAACATCACCGTGGAAAAATATTTATAAAATTTTCCCAGATGTGTTTTACGTCAATACGTTATTCAGTAATTTCCGTTTCAATTCAACACTAAATCAAATCACAAATCAATACGATCTTGTTTAAAAATCGTAACGTAATTTAGACATGACGTCAAAAGAAACTCATGTTTTAGTGAATGGTATATTTTTGTTCGGTTTTATGCTTAAGAGGAACGGCTGCGCGGCCTGTTTCATACAAAACTTAATTTAGGATTTGAGGTAAAAATAGTCATCCAAACCTAATGATTTTTTTTTCATCAAAACGTGTAGTAAATATCTAGTACGGATTAGAATTAATTTATTTACTTTTGTTTTACATTATGAAATATAGGCCATTATAGGAATAGATTTTTCGCGATTTTAAAGGCACCTTAAACAATTATATGGGGGATAAAGGTGATTGAAAAAAAAGTAGTCCGTTTACTTTGAAAATATAATGAAATAACAAATTAAAAATATTAAAAAAAATATTGAAATAAGCGTTATGGTGAACTTTAAAGTAAATTAAAAACGACCAATTTACGAAAAAAAAAACTTGCCGTACATAATTTAAAATATCGACCCGTAAATTTTTTTTAAAAATGTTTTGTTTATATATTTTTATTTATTTAATCGTATTTACATAGCGAATGGGTTATTTTTTTATTTCTATATACCGTAAACCCGCAAAATAATTTTCTAAGTTGCCTCTAAAATTATGAAAATTGATTTTTATAAATAATATAATTTAAATATATATATATTTCTCATACGTACTAGATATGTACTAAAACTTTAATTAAAAAAAAATATTATTCAGTTTGGATGGGTATTTTCTCTTCCTTAATTAAGTTATGTATGAAACAGGCAGCGCAGCCGTTCCCCTTAAATACATAATTTGGTATTATACATTGATAAGTATTGACTATTTATTGATATTTCATCTCAGCGTGAAACCATCAAAACGTTGCATGAAATGGTTTTACCCGAGTTTAGTGACCAGATCTGACTTGCCATGCATACTTTCTCTTCCCCTCCCCATTCCCCTCAGTGCAGCTAAATAAATTGGCATACTATTAAAAAGTGATATGAAATCGTGAAAAAAATAAAACCTAAACAAACCTAACATTTTCATTACTTTATATCACTTTTCACCCGTCAAAAAAAAAACAAATGGGAAAACGGTAAAAAGGTTATTTTTAAAAAAGTCATATGATGTTTAAAATGTTATATTATAGGTGCAGTTAAAATGTTTATAACAAATGAACTAAAAATGACTTTGTATTCAGCACTTTATTAATATATACTCGTACATATCTACATGTTTCGAAAAGCCAAGCTTTCCTCATCAGGAATGTGCAGAATACAAAAAAATGATAATGTCAAGTACAGACAAATGATAAACATGGCACACAATAATGTAAAAATAGACAAATTATAAACATAAACGAAAAAAAAATGATTATAGTAGTAATTAATCAAAAATGATAATTAAAAAATATTATAAAACATTGAATAACAAATTTATATTAGAAATTATTAATATTAATATGAAAATAAATTCAAGTGACAACAGCTATTTCAAATAAATATGTGATTATTAATTAAATTTAAGAAGAAGAAGATAATATTAACATAACCTAGCTGAAACATGAAACCAAAAAAATAACATAAAATAAAAAGATATCAGTCGCATTTGAGACTCGAACCCAGGACCTCTGTCTTTCCGGGACAACCGCTTTACCAACTTAGCTAATGAGACCGGTTCAATTTATGTCATCTTCATCTATATTATATTTTAAATTCAAGACTTTGTCAATATCATCCTCTATTTTTTAATTTCCTTTTGTGTTTCTAAAATTTCTGATTTTTCTAATTGTAAACCTTTTTTTTCTTTAGCTCTTAGGACATTATTTTTGTTAAAACAGTGGAGAGAATCTGTCCTTCTAAAAATACACAAACATTAGAGAAACTAGCTTTACTGACTAGTTAAGCCAGTTTCAACGCTCTGTAGTTAAATCCTTTTCTTATTGAAATTAAAATACAAACCAAGTGATAAATTTATCATATTGTCATGATTTTAGACAGCTAAATGGAGTTTGATCGCTCCATGGCGCATGCTGAAAAGGAGCTTTTAGCTAGTTATTTTGGAATGAGAGAGCTTTTATGACAAAATCATTTCACCAGATCTCAATTATTCAAGAATCCGAGAGTTTTTTGTCTGCTTTACAGTTCTGTACGTCAGAAGTATAGGGTTCCATACGCCAAATTTGATAAAACGACCATTACCTTGTTTTTTTTCTGAATGGTATTCCTCCTATTTTTGTCAAAACGTGCTGTGTTGTCCCCGCCAAACCATTTATCCTATTTTTTAACAAATCACTTAAAAAAGGAGTATTTCCAGTCTTGAGGTGATTTTTCACAAAAACGGCTGTATACAAATCATCCAATTATTATTATTATTATTATTAAATGGAAAATAGCTTTTATTACTCTCATCTTTGTATCTCAGGTTGTAAGAGTGATAAAAATAATTATAGACCCATCTCTAAAGTTATTCGAATAAATGACATATGACTGTCTATTCGCTCACGTAAGTAAATATACACGGATTCTTCCCTTGGCGTTCCACTACAACAACGCCCAATACATCTGCGATACCATTGAAAACCGAATACAAGTGGATGCCATCTACACGGATTTTTGCCAAGAATTTGATCAGTTAAATTAATCGCTTCTAATTAAGAAGCTGGAAAGGTTTGGCATAAATGGAAATACCCTAAAATGGGTTGAGAGTTACATAGCCGAAAGAAAACTAAAAGTAGTTGTAGGGGGGTACTCCGAAAATCTTTTTCGGTAACATAGGGAATCCCACAGGGCTCTCATCTTGGACTCTTGCTGTTTTTAATCTTGATTAACGACATAGTTCTAAGAATTAAATGTTCAAAATATCTCATATTTGCCGATGATCTCGAGTTGTATAAAAAATCAAACCAATAGAAGATTACATCTATTTGCAAAAATAATAAAATAAAACTGCTAAAATAATTTTAGATTTTAATCCTATATACCATCTTACTCAGAGGAATACAATCCGATAGGTGCATACTATTATCTAACTCTATATGATGTTTTTTTTTAAATATTTTATAACTCTTTTTTGTAATATACCTGATTTTTATAATTTCGGTCATCATAGGCAGAGTCCTACGTAATTTTTTTGTTACACTTAGTCGGAGGTATACAGTTTATATCCTGATAGGTATTTTAATTAATGGCACATATAATCCTATATTTCTGAAGTACAGATTTTTATGTTACACTTCTTCGGAGACATATAGTTTATGTCCTCATAGTTATTTTGATTAGTGGCACATAGGATCCCATACATCTGACATAAAAAAAAATTGTTATACTTCTTTGGAGGTATACAGTTTATGTCCTCATAGGTATTTTGATTAGTGTCACATAGGATCCTATACCTCTGATGTAAAAAGTGAAATGTACTTTAATACGTAAGTTTGGAAAGAAGGTAGAAGATACACTGCAATAGAGGAAGCCACGCCTAAACAACTCACGGTGACTTGAAAAAAATACTAATTAACCCTTGTAGACCAATATCAGTTGTTCCGACTAACACTGCATGCAAATTATTCTGTATCTTTCTAACGAATCCCCAGCATCCTATCTAATAGCATCATTAAATATGATATAGGCCTTGGGGGAAAACATTTTCCCTCAGTGCCTACTGTAAAAAAAAAGGAATGCGCATGTCAACTCATTTGCGGACGAGGGCTTACAGAGAGTGACCGCATTATGGAGGTAAGTACCGCCATTTTCTACACCATTTTTAATACAGTCTGCGGATAACATAAAGTATGTCTATACCTATATAAATGTGGCGATTGTACCAAGGACTAACAATTTTCACGTTTTATAAAAGAATTTACCCTGTGATCCATGTAATTTATTTAATTACGACTAATTTTTATCACAAAAAATCATTTTTTTAATAAATACAGTAAATTACAGATTTTTTTGTCCTTATAAAGTTGTTTAATATAATAAAATACACGTTTGAAACCTCCGTTAACAAAAAAAAACATTTTGTGAAGGTTGATAGTAGTGTTAGTCAAATTGACAAATGATTAGTCTTCACGTATAAAAAATATGTTTGGTCTTCTAGGGTTAATTACGTAATTCCATAAGTGCTCCTCATATTATACAAGCATAATCATGAGCTATATCCTGTTAATATAATGGATGCATTGTGTTAGTACGAAATGCGATCATATCGTCGCCCACAACACAAACAGGCGTATCTCATATTTAGACGATATGGGTGATATTGTATTATCACAGAATGTCCGTTCAGGCTAATGTGTAATAACTTAGTATTAATTCAATTTGGAAAGTGGCTTCGGAGCTGTAACGTCTGCAGTGGTAGATTGATACTCTCAATATTCCTGATTTATTTAAATGGCACAGTTAAATGAGGAATAAACGGTACACTTCACCTCTACGCAGATGATACAGCAATTCTTTATTACAATAATGATATAAACGAACTTTAAAAAGAAATAGAAAGAGATATAGCTTGCCTGGTAAACTGGATGAATAAGCTAACCAGTTTATTAAAAAACACACTATATTTTGTTTGGAAAAAAAAATAAAAGTCTGAACATAAGTCTTGGTAATGACCGCCTTGAAAAGGCTGATGTTACAAAATATCTTGGCCTATTCATTGACTCACAACTCACGTGGAATCATCATTTTAAACTTGTTTTATCTAAAATTACCCCCATAACCGGTGTTTTGTATAGACTCTGCGGGTTACTTCCCACCCCTCTGTTAAGATCGATCTACCACACCATGATTCACTCATATTTAATATATCTTTCCGGGAACTTCGGATTTGCCACGAAAAAAAATGATTTCATAGATCCAAGTCATTCAAAACAGAGAAATATATTTAGTTTGGCATAGGACACATACCAGATATTTTCAGTATCGCCCTGGTGAAAGACCAACATTAGGAATTGAAACGTTGCTTTAAATAGCTTTTAGCCGTGTTTGGTGACCAGATCTGAATAGCCAGGTATTTCCCCAACTTTCTCTTCCCTTCTCCTTCCTCTCCCCAATACTTTCAGCCTCACAACATTCCCCGATTGGGGTTGCCATAGTCTCACTGGCTCCAGACGGTTGGGAGCAGTTGGGACTCTTGTGGGGTATTCATATAAAATAAAAATACGTCAAAGACATTTACAGAAACTCCCAAATACTTCTGCTTACCCCTGTGAAATTACAAATACTATCTTGCATGTAATTCAATACTCGGCACATACTAACACTACACTCAATTACAATCATGACATACATCAACACTACGCAAGAAATCAAAACAAAATACACTCAACAAAATATGGATTAAAATCTTTAGAATATATAGCTTGCACACAGTGCAATAAATTACCCAACGATTTTATAAATGCAAGCCAATGTGAAAGGTCTCAAAGTAAGATGCTTAAACTCCATTATTTGACGAATACCTTAAGGATTAATGCTGTGATGTGTCTTTGTAATATGCATAACTATACAATGTACCAGTGATGTGTTTCTTTATAAGAAGTGTATCTGAACACTTATATTATAATGTACCAGTGATATGTCTTTATTAGAAATGCAAATTATATCTTGTAAATATACTGTGAAGGTCAATTATGTATTTTAAATATTAAGTATATTTGCTCCTAAAAACTGTACTGCAGGCTCTGCATGTGATTCCACAATGAGTTTCTTAATTTTTGGGAATAAAATGCATAATGTATTGTATACTTTTAAATAAAAATAAATAAAAATATAAAATTTAAAAAAAATAGAAAGACATATTGCCCTGGAAGGTTCACCATTCATAATTTAAACATTGCTAAAATGGCTTTAGCTGTGTTTGATGACCAGATCTGAAGAGCCGAGTACTTTCCAACCTCCCCCATCCACGTATACTTCGCTCAGTCTATAAAATATTCCAATTAGGAAGGCAATACTCTCATTGTAAGTCGGGAGCAGTTGGAAGCCTTGTGCGGGATTCACATAATTAAAAGTAATCGATAAGAATAATAACTCTTTATATGATTATTTTGCTGAACAGGTTGAGGTGTTTCTCTTAACCTTCAAGTGGTAGCGCGGCGTCGAAACAACCGCGCACGTCCCTTTCTTCCCTGTTTGCTTGTCTTACATCATATTAATCTACCCTGCTACGCAACCTGAGTTAGAGATATAATGACGTAATGAAAATACTATTCATCCCATCGAACACATGCGAGTATATCAAACCAGAAGCAGTTGCAGAAATGATTTGACAATTTCAGCGAATACTACCACAATGTATCAAAAAGCACATGGGTAACCCATCTTGGATCAAAAATATATAGAAAAATCTTCCCCGAAGAGAAAAATTCCAAATTGTCATCACGACCTCCATGGTCGAGGGGTAAGGCTCTCGACTACGAATCCAAAGGTCGCGGGTTCAAATCCCGGCGTGCGCAAGTAAATTTTATTTAATTAATTTGTGTTGTTTCACAATTAATTAATTTAAAATAATATATAGTATATTTGCGCACGTTCCAGAGTGGAAGATACTCTCAGTATCGCCCTGGTGAAAGACCACCATTCAGAATTGAAACGTTGCTTGAAATGGCTTTTAGCCGTGTTTGGTGACCAGATCTGAATAGCCAGGTATTTCCCCACCTCCCCCTTCCCCTTCTCCCTCCCCTCCCCAATACCTTCAGCCTCACTACATTTCCCAATTGGGAATGCCATAGTCTCACTGGCTCCAGATGGTTGGGAGCAGTTGGGACTCTTGTGCGGTATTCATATATAAAAAATAAAAAAATCGACAAAATTATTACCAAATGGCTTATTGACCTTGGAAGAAATCAGTCAGAGATCCTCTTAAAAAAATAATGTACCTTTTGTTGATATTACTTAATTTTTGTTTTTAATATTTTTTATGTTTATTATAAAATATTAAGTGCAATTTCGAAACCCACTGAATAGAGTTACAAAAAGAAAAAAAAATAAAACACGTTACAACTCAATATACCCAACACACATTTAATTCCTTGGAACAGGTAATATGTCTAGCTAGGAATTAATATCAAATAGGCAAACATAATGCAACTTCATCTTATATGCACCTCAATTTACAACAAATTATTATTTTTGCAAATACGAATGTACCTAATGTAAACGTCAATGTCAATAAATAAAAATAAAATAAATAAATCTCTCTCACGTACGAGTACGAGTAAAAGTTCAGTCCATCGAAAAAAGCCTAATCGAGTATACGCGCCTAGCTTGGCTACCTTGCCAGAAAAAAGGACATAAAGTTATAAATAAACATTGAAAGAGTCTATAAAGAATATCTCGCTGAGACAATCCACAGTGCATCTGCACAAGGAATATCTGTTGCGAGATCACCACTTCCATTTGCAATAAGTGCGATTGAGGATCATGATAATGAATTTTATTTTAAAGAACATTATATTGATAAACAGGTATGACAACAATTGATGGCGCTGGGATCGTTTAAAATATTTTAAATCACCAATATTCTAAGATAATTTTATATTTAAACTTTTAAAATTATTTAACATTTTGCAAAAATAAGATGGAAAGGCGATTTTTTTCCGAAATGTGTGCATCAAAATATTCTTTTATTAGATATTAAATCTAAAAAAAATAAATCTAATTCACAGATTAAAAAAAAAAAATTAAAAAAAAATTTAATGTAGTCGAGTTATGTTGATTTAGATTGTTTCTTTAAAACTAGTGATATAACTCGAATGTGAAAAATTTTAATCTGTAGAACAAATTTCAAAGACAAATTGAGTAGCTTGGCGGTTTGCCATAGTAACGAAATTTTTCCACGTTATTAAATATCAATATTTTATTGCCAAATTATAAAGTAAAACATGAATTAAAATTTTGCATAAAATATTGAATTATTTCTTATAAAATAAGCTGGGTCGATTAGGCTACGCCCGACCTATTTGTTATATAAGTCCGCGCGCCCACTTAAAGGTTAACAATTCACAATAAATAAGTAAGTTTTAATCGTTTCGGTTTGTCCGAGTTTTCCTTACTTCTGGTACCAAGCTTTTCAAGTATTGCATTTTTTCATGAACAGATTAAAAAATATCTCGGTCTCTCAGAGAGACCTATGAGTCGAATGGTCTTAAGTATTCACGATGATAACACTTCCGGGGATTTACTGTTCAGTGTTTTAATTCTTCAAACATTTCACTATCTCTATACTTCTTCCCTTAAACTTTATGTTGAATAACG
>JAHDVE020008229.1:0-30129 GCA_022606495.2 Halesus radiatus
CTTCATAGTAAATAAAACTACATTATATTAAATATTCACTACTTTTGCGTCATTAGCTATATTTCTCCCGAGCTCCTTGAAAGTAACATCTGCGAACCTCCATCAGATCTTTGGGCACTAGGTTGCATCATCTACCAGTTCTATTATGACAAGACCCCTTTCTACGACAAGGACAACAGATAATTTCTTGTCTTTTAGAAAATTAAGAGCGTCCAGTACGAGATGCCTGAAGTACACAGAATAAATTTATCTAATTAATTTAATAATAATCTAGAACCCTGATATGCCTCCTGAAGCCAAGGACTTGATTGAGCGTCTCCTTGTAAAAAATCCACAAGGAAGACTCGGAGCAAACCAGAAGGACGAGACCCTAAGTTTTAAAGCATTAAAATAACACAAATTCTTCCAAGGTTTGGACATAGATCACCTTTTCTCAGGAAAGGCTCCCGAAGCCCCAGAACACGAAGACATTGAAGAAGAGGAAGAACGATAATAATTTTAACAGACCAAGCAAATCTACGAAAAACGCATGAAGGAAGAAATGGAATCAGCGATTGATTCTCCTGAAAAGCTCGTGATGTGCGGGATGGTTGGAAAAAAAAGCTTTAGTGTTTACAAGAGTGTTTTCCTGGCTTTGTTCAAGGATGGTACTTTGTGGATGTTAACTCCTGATAAAGGAGACAAGAAGAAGAAGGTTATTCTCTAAGGTGATATGCCAAGCAGGATGATCAGTGGAGACAAATTCGAGGTGACAACACTGGAAAAGAAGTACAGGTTCAGAGTAGCCGAAAGCGAGGAGTGGGTCAAGAAAATTAATGATACTGCTAAACTATTGAAGTGACTAAATTCTATAATATAATAATATATTGCGAAAAAGTTTTGAAATTATATTCTATAAAGAATATTAGAATAAATTTATTTTGTTTTAAATCAGATAAAAATTTCTTTTTAGATTGATTCGGAGGATAAACGCATGTTAGATCAAATGTTTAAGTAGGCTTTAAAGTACTTTGATGTCTCTCTAGTGAGATTTTCTTCCAAGATATGTAAGTCTTTGTTGGAAACCCACCTTTGTGCCTGCATATCGTAGTAATACTTAAAAACACCGCTGATGGGAGACGTGTAAAATAATGTAAACAGCTCAGACTCTACTTGTACCTGGAATGATCCAATCTGCGTTACCACTTCCAATGATTTTGGGTTGAATCTCACCTAGGTTATTTGATTATCTACATCTTTCAACTACAGAAAAGCTGTTTTGAGACGAACCAACAGCTTGAATGATTCATCGGCAAATATCTTCTTATCTATTTCAGGACTGGCGTATAAAGAGAAGGGATGTTGTGCTTCATGAATGAATAAATAATGATAATATTTCTACTAATGATAGCTTACATAGGATTCTATTGGATTCGAGCGAAAGTTTGAAGACGGGAAGAGTCTTGCTTGACAAATCTGTGCAAAATTACTCTGGTGAGAGCGTTGGAGGTGGAAAAAATATTTCTGATCATTATGGGTTATCAATAAATTCACCAAATAATATTATATCAAATAGAAGAGATATTAAAATTTGAAATACCACTTATTATAAATTAAGAAACACATAAAAAATACAAGAGATAGAGATCTAAATTATTTGTGTTGGAGATCTTTTAAATAAAATTTACAATATATGTCCTCGCTTCAAAAAGGTTAACAACTTATTCAGGTCAATCAAACTAGAACCCCTACGGTTGTATCAGGTTAAATAAACATGCGATACAAAGAGGAGGAAATTGGGGTAGTAGAAAGTACTTCTCAACATAGTAAATAAACAGTTTTGATGAATTTGAGCCAATTTTATTTTTTTATTTAATTTATTTAACTGAGAAATGTAAAATAAATGATCGAATATGCATAAATTAGTGAATCTAGACAGGTTCTTCTCTTTGGATTTATATGCTATCATGAATATGTTAAATATACCGTCGAATAAATATATAACAATAAATTACTCATTACTAACTGTATTCTACTAACTATTAATAATAAGATAATATTATAGTTAGATAAATTATAAAAACATAAAACTAATATACATCATATTCTATTTAAGAAATGAGCTCGTTAGGAAAAATAATTGATGCTTTCCAGAGGCAAGGATATTCAAGAAACTCAACTATCAAACAATACGCATTCCTTGAAGTCCTCGATCGACTCCTCGTAATTAATACATTCATATCACTATCGGCTAATAATGCAACATATTCATATATTTTTCATCATCATCAAAATCTAAATATTTGTTAATTTTTCACAGGGCCAACCATTTGACCCCGCAGTTGCAGGAGAGTTATGGGAACAAGCCTCACTCAACCAGAACAGTGAGGCAAAAGTAGATTAGATTTGCAATATTATCTACGATGCACAAAAAATACTAATTGATAAAACTACTGAGCTCAACGGTAAATTCTATAGTTTTTATTGTATATTAAAAATTATGTTTGTTAAATATTTTACTAATTTATAGAGAAAATTAATGATCTATTAAACAAAAAGAGGAGAATCTAGTAAGACCAGAGCTTACGACCGCAATAACGAAATTCTGCCATTCAAAGGATCAATAATGAAGTTGAAGAATTGCGACAGGATAGGGCTGAATACTCAGAAGATCTGCAACTGGTGACAGAACCTTTTGGAATTCAGCAAAATACTATGGGCGCGAGTGTGGCAGCAGGGGGAATGAAGTACGGTAGTCCCTAAAAATATAGAGCTGCGCCTTACGATGATGATGCCGAATATAGGGGTTATCAGGGCGACCAACCCTTCTCGAATGCGCCTCTGTCAGGAACACCTAATGAGGAGCTAAAGTGGCTGTTGTGGTTGACTTTATTTATCGGATTTTTTGAGATTATGATGGTCTACATCAAATACGACTTCTTAAACGTACAAAAGCAACCTAGCAATATTAATCAACTTTTACTATTGAACTTTTAGTTATTGGTGATCGTAACTGTCTTGTCGATTTTCATGCTGAACTACTTCGATAACACTTACATGAAAGTATGTATAGGACTAACTGCTTTGAGTATTGTTCTGGATATTGTATGGCTTGTCCTCTACGCCAGTACCTACTGGAACCCTCCTGAAAGTGGTGAGCATTCTCAAAGCTAAGTCGGATACTTAAGGTTTATAGTCTTCTTCACAGTGATTCTACTTATTGCTAAGGTAGTTAACTTTTATCTTACATAATATATTCTTGTATTTTTATATGTTCTAATAGTTTCCTTTGGTCGCTATTTTGATAAAATATAGAGAGGTACCTCCGTAAACTACATACGTGGTATCTTTGATGGGTCAAACTAAAATCAATCTTTCGGCCAATAAATCAAATATTATTAGTAGGGGGTTGGTAAGAAAAAGTACTCAAAACTGATACTAAATAAAGAGTCTTGTTATATTTTATTTCTAGATAGCCTATCTTCTTTCTCATTAATTTTATTGTCTGATAATAAATAATATATTTAAAAAATACTACCAAGTTACAAATATTTAAAAAAAAAAATATAACAGAATCGAGTCTCTACTGTCATAAGGTCCAGGATTTCAACGTTTTGAATTAACAATGCGAATCCCCTCTCCGACCAGCATTTTTTATGCAAAAACCAGAACATCTTGGGTCCATCTCGTGAATATGGTCATATTAGAACACCCATGGAATGCATATTGGCCTAAATTTTAGCACGACCTCACATCCAATACTTTTAAGTTGGGCAGCACCATCTTAAATAAATAGATATACACATAATTTTATGAAAATCAACGTAACCAAAAATAGAGAAAAATACCTGACGTATATCATCGTTTCTTAGCTTTCGGCTCATCAAAGTCAACCTTTACACCCCGTGAGGAAGTGATTTTAGTGTGGTGAGTGAAACGAACTCACCCATTTTTAATTTTTTTATAGAAGAAGGAACAACCAATTATGCAGGATTAACCTCAGTAAAGTTAACTAAATGGCAGATTCCCAAAGTCTCTAAATTTATATATTGACTAAAGTCTTTCCATAATGGCCCTGATATGATTTCAAGAGTTTCAATTTTGATAATCCTCATCTTCTCCTTCTTGCATATTTTGTCCAAGATGATTGTGCTGGCATAACCAAGAGAAACACCTGTGAGGGATTCTGTGCTATTTATCAGTTGTAGGAGATCTTAGTCTTTTATTATATTGTTCTTCCTGTTTGGCTCTAAACCGTTATTGCCCGTCTTGAGCTTGAGGTAGACCAGACGGAGTCCAAGCAGATGCTCTGAAGAAACTTTCATAAAATAAGGTACTTCTAACCTATAGATTTAGGCGCACTTTAGTTGTTTGATATTTTTCGCTGTAATTTCCTTCCACATTCCAAACTTCAGAGTTTTAGAGTTGAAAGATGTTAACACTCTGCCAGACGGGACTTGACTGAAGTGCGAGACATCCTTCACACGCTTCATCCTGCAATTGACCCGTAAGGCATGTGCCGTCAGTTTCTCGAAAATCTTTTGATGAGTCTCTTTATTTAGAGTAATAACTCTGATTTGACGGAGAATGATTTCTGAAAAATCTTTTGAAAGCAGCCTGTAGCCGAGAGATAGGTTAGCATAAGAAATAACCAGAGATATAATATCGAAGGGAAGATTCTCCAATCTGAGTGAATTAAAATTTTGTATCTCCTACTGCTTTGGAGCTAGTGGCTAATTTTCCATGTTTCTACTCGATGAAGCGTTGATTACTTCTGTCTGATTATTTGTTGTAGTAAAATTATTGCCAAATATCTTGCTCTCGGCATTTGAGATTTAACCAGCGGACGGTTTAGTGAAAACTTTTTTTTTAGTTTTCTTTTACTGATCTTTTTATAAGGTTTATATCTAAAGGATTGATACAGTTTAACCTTGCTGTATTTTTGATATTTTCCCACAATTTTCCTATTGATTCAATGAATTATTATTATTATTCATATTTTTATTCACCAGTTTGTATTTAATGCTTGTTGTTTATTCTTTGGTCGTCGCCATCATTGAAAGCTTGCTTATGAAAAGTTACAGAGTTTTCTTGTCTGAATCGGATATGATTAAGCAAGTGATGCCATTATTAATTGACATATAAGGTTGGGACATGTGGCTAGTAATAGTTTTTGGCATAATCAGCATTGATCCAGAGAACAGCTCCAACGCTATTTTACCTTCTTCAATAAATCTTTTATGAATTTGCCGCAAATTACCGATTCTGTACTCTCCGATGGTATTTTTCTTGCCGTATTCACAGACCTTAATTAGGTCAGGGAAAATGAGATCTATTGTCTTAAAGCAGGATTTTGCTTTCGGAATACGGTAAGGAATCCCATCATTTTAGATTAAACATTTACACCTCAGAGAAAAGAATTGAGGTTCTGATTATAATAGGCGGTCTTTCATTCAAATCAAATAATTCGATAATATTTATATTCTTATATTCAAAGAGATAAAAATTATCTTCTTATTATCAAATGCTTTATAAAAATAAGGAAGATGATATTTTCTTGTGGTTTTAAATAGTAAGTAACCTATTTTTAATATTTTTAGTCAATTCAACTTGAAATATTCATGAGTGCATATCCATTTAAATGAAACGATGTAAAGGATGATTGATGCTTTTATAACACTTAAATAGTATACAGTAGTAACTTATCTTGTATTTTTATTATTTGAGAAGCGAAACAATAAATCTGGATGGATATAGTGAGTAACTAGTGACTTGCCTATATGTGATAATAAACACAATTAGTAAAATTGCAGAAACTTCGACATTCATTTTTATGAGTACACTTATTTTTCATAATAATGATTTTCTAGTAATCATATTTTCTAGCTTTAATTGCATTTTTTATAATTATTGCTGTGTTCATACAACATAAGCCTGGTCAGCTTTAAGACAACATCCTATTATAATTTAGAGTTCTGTATTCAATTAAAATATCTTTTGCAAATAATTTGATTCTTTTAGAATTAACTTATGTAGTATATTGGGAAACCAATATTCTTTCCCCAACACTTTATAAGCGTTATCATTGAGAAAATGCATGTTAGTTATTTGTATCGAGGGGAAAGCCTAAGAAAAATTTCGTAATTTATCATTATTTGATGAATTAATATCATTTTCGAAAAAGAGCGAATTCCATAAAATAGAATAAAGATAAAGCCTGATTTACATTTTATATCTTCTAGTTTCTCTCTAAGAAAATTTAAACAAAGACTAACAAAAGCTGAATAACAACCAAACAAAAACAAACAAACATAATTCAATTGAAAGACATATTAGTTATTTCATCAGAATCTCAGAGGATCACTATCAAGTTCTTATTCATGCCAATCAAATGGTATCATTTATTCCAATCGTTGTTCGCACACTGGTTCTGAGAAAAAGAAGAACCTCTCGTCCAGTTCAGGCATTGTTGAAACTGTGCGGCTTATCGTCTACGGAACAACACCGCTGCTGTTCTTTTAAGTTTGAAGCTTCTTTGACTTTCTCTCCCCATTTCTCTTTGCCGATGATGTAGTTTTGTGTTAAATAGTAGCTGGTTCGGAAGTAATGGCAATTGCATCTTGGTTCTATGTCGTCGTAGTTTCCAATGTTGTTTTCCTCTTGGATACTTGATTGTTTGAGTTTGGTTTGGTAGTTAAGGGCTGTTCCCTGGTGTCCTCGACGTTGTTGGTAATATTAGACAAAGACTGCTTTCTTAGATTCGAGAGCTGTTTCGAGCGTATTTGTTTGTGCCCTTTTTTATCCTGGGTCTTTCTAAAATGGCGGTGAATGATAAAAGGCAAGCGGTTCACTTAGATTTCTTTCATGAGAACAAGGGTTAAATTATATATTTTAGGAGGATAAGTGGGTTGGGTTATTTTTAAGGGAAAAGTGGGAGATCTGGGCTGAATATATTTTGTTGCTTTTTTTTTAATTATACTTTTTAAAAATGCATATTGTTTTTCTGAGAACAAAAAAATAGGGTTGTGTAATTGCTTTTTTTGTTATTTTAACCTTTTTTCTTTTATCAGAAATGAAACAGAAGAGATTCTCTGATTTTTTGATAACGAATAAATAATAACTAATTTTATTGAATCGAGTCCTGAAAACTCGAAAATCTCTCTATTTTTGTTTCTTTATTCACTTTGCAAAAGAAAGCGCATCTTTAAAATTTCAATCGTATACCATCTAAAAATATATATATATAATTTTCTCATTTATAGGTAGATATTGAAATATTTTTATATCTAAATGCAGTAGGATTTTTCCTTATTTTTTGATACATTCCTTATTTTGAACATGTTAAACTTTCCGTGGTGAGTTTATAGAAAAATAAACTCCAAGTAACAATTTATAATTAACTTTTTTGGGATAAATTTTATTTATTTTAAAAAGAGCTGTTCTTATTACCACGACTATTAATCAATTTTCTTCGGAAAGTTTCTTGTTAGCCTAGATTTGGATATTGAAATTATATTATCATATCATTAAATTTAGTGTGCAATATATTCTTTAGCCAATATTTTATGCAGATACTTCAGTGCTCATATTTGACTGTTGATGGAAAAATATCTATTGGTATAAGCAGTCAATTAAAAAAATAGAGAAATTATCTCTGGATAGAGTTTCTGTTTATTGTGGTGATACTCTGAACTTTAATATCAATGAAACGATTATTTCAAAATGTAGCACAATGACAAATAATGATATATTTTATCTCTCTCACTTTATAGACATATATATAAACCCATATATATTCCACTAAATTCATATTTTTAAAAGATGGACGCAATAATCTCAAAAAAAAGAGTATTAATTTTCAATATTTTTAAAAAAATATTATTTTCAGGAAATACTGTCAATAAAAATAATCATCTTTTATTTTCTTCTCCAATCTTATAAATACATAACTCTTTCATGGAAATCGAACAAATAGATCCTCAACACATATCCTTACCCAATCTGATTCAAAGGTCGATTAAGAGTAAAATTCCCTACGGTCATTTAATCTACGGACACTATTCCTATCCGAAACACGTTATTTCTTCATATTTGGTGGATGTCCATCGAAGTGTTCGAATGCTGAACAGCCTCATCCCAAACGACGCTATTCGAAACCAAATCGGAGAGTAAGTGAAACTCCGGAAGGTTAAACTGAGTCGAAAAACAAGAAAAACTAAAAAAACATTATGTCTAGATCTTGACGAGACATTAATCCACTCTAGCCGGACTTATTCTCCTGAGTTCAAGTAAAGCTTAGAACACTAAGGAACAAAGGTATTCATATAATATATTTATAGTAACTGTCGCCAATCTGTGTTTTTTCCTTGTTTACCTATATTTTCTTAGATATTTTTTAATATACGACCGCACACTATTTAATTTCTGCAAAACATGTCAGAATTTTTCTAAATCGTTATTTACACAGCCTCCAACCTTGTCTACGCCCATTTGTTTTTCCAATTTTTAAACAGCCTTTCAAACAATTCCATCACGGCTTTCGTTCATCGCTAACATTGTATCGAGCTGCTTCCCCAAATATTCGTCAAGGATCTCGGCATATTCTCGAATAGGGACCTCAAGGATATCGTGCTAGTGGATAATCAGGGGTATTCCTTCGGTAAAAATATCGAAAATGGGATACCTATTATGAGCTATCGGGGAGACCCTTTCGATGATGAACTGAAAGAACTTGAGCCGTACCTGAAGGAGTTGTCTAGAGTGAACGATGTTCGCGAATATATCAGAGGGTGGTTGCAGTTACAGAACATTGTAAATATTGTACTCGAGAAAAAAAATAAGTGATGCGTCTAATGTAAACTTCATAGAGTGAGAAAAACGTTACTTTAATTATTTTACTTATTCAATCTTACAAAAGCCAGAAATTAATTATATGAATAGAAGAATTATTATTATCGTTGTATATAATGCAAATTAAATCAAATTCGTATAAATATACTTTTTAAAATTTATAATCATTTACGCTAGCCTTAATCTTAACAACATAAAAATAACAAAAATTAAGAACTATCCCAGCTTAGATTCATTCTTATGAAAAATATAAAAAACATCACTTTTTACTTCCTTTGAGCTTATTCACTCTCCATTGCATGACGCACTGATCTTCGCCTCCAGTACTAATCAAGTAAGCGTCATCCTTACTCCATCTCACTTTTGTGACGTGACTTGAATGTCCCTTGCCTTCCACTCCTAATGATCCTTTCAACAAACATGGATAATTGTGCACTACCACTTTTCCGAAATCATTCCCAAGGGCGAGTAAATGGGTTTGCATTCCTTCCTTTTTTGAAAAAGGAATATGAGATCTAGCCACGTCGTTAATGTCGGTTCCGTCTGAAAACTTGGGCCATATTCCCTGAACCGGCCACCCAAGGGTACAGCTCCAAGTGTCCCAGAACTCATCTCTGAGGAGTGTTGCGCCACTTGTGACTTGGGATCCACTGCTCAGATCCCAGAAGAGCAGCTCATAGGCCCCACAGGTCGAATGCAAGTAGCAGCCATCTCTCGAGATATCCATGTGAGTAATATAAGAAGAATGCTTCTTCATGGCTTTATACCGCTGTTTGAGGATGTGATCCTCGTAGTCGTATACATAAATTTTTGTGTCGTGGCTTCCAATTACCACTGTATCATTTCTGAATTTAATGTCCGAAATCTATCTTTCTGCCTTTCGAAACATTGTCTTGTACTCCATTTCGTCTTTATTGAGAGCAAATATTCGGATTGCCCCGTTTTTGCAGCCCACGAACACCTAGGCTTTGTCGGGAGAAATGGCAACCACTCTTCCTTTGGCCGAATCGACGAAGTCTTTAGTCTTCGGGTCTTTTCCCAGCTTTTTGAAAGTCCCGTCTTTCTCTTTGGTCGAGCCATAGTTGAGCGAGGCTAAACTTAACAACTTTCTTGTCGACAAGTCCCAACACCTAACTGTGGAGTCATCACTGCAAGTGAAGAAACGGTTGGAAGACTCGTCCATACAAAGGCCCCACACCTCATTGGTCCAAGTATTATTAGGACTGAAGTGTCCCTGCATGTGGTTTTGGATATCGCTGACAGTTGCCTTAGATAGGTCGCCAGCTAAAGTTAGTTCATAGACCTCCGAGGCGAGGGTCCCGACAAGCATACGGCTTTATTTATCCATGTCTATGGCTCTCACTGAAGCACACTGACTGGAAATATCGATCTTCTTTCCCACACCTTCGAGCAATTTTCTGAGGTTGATCTCTTGCTTAATCTAAAGACCTTTTGTGAGGATTATAATTTTTTTGTTTTTGCAGCCCGCAATTATGTAGTCTCCTTTTATGATAATGGCCTCGACTACAGAATTAGAAACTCCTTCTGTGGCTTCGGGTTTATCTTCTTTGCTGATTAACTGTACCTCATGGACGATGTCCTTCCCTTTCCAAGAGCAAAGGCGATCATTCTCCGAACCCGTCAGAATAAGGCCGTCCCCGATAGCCAGGCTGACAAACGAGTATTGAGTGTTGGATCTCTCAGAGACAGCTTTCGAACCGTTTAAGGTCCATAGTTTGTAATGCTTAATCCCGACACTCACAAATCGATTTTCATCAATCCATTCAGTCTTCAGTATAATTTCCCTACCACCCTCTCCTTTCGCCACAACTTTCTAAGACTCGAGGTCGACCACAGCAAAGCAGTGCTTATCATCCATTCCGAAACAGACGACCTTGCTGCCTTGAGGAGATATTCCGATGCATAGCACTCCTTTTGATACAATACCCTTCCATACTTTCTTGACCTGCTGACTCTGGATCAGACAAATTTTTGGTTTGGGACCAATCTATCCAGTCATAACGATATCATGTTTCTTATTGTAGGCAATACTTATAATATCATCATCGTGTTCATCAATTAATGTTTGAGTGTTCTCGCGAAGGTTGTGGAAAACCACCACTGCCGCCGCATGGTATAGAGCGATATTTTTATCGTAAAAAAACAAGTTCTGCCGACAGTCTTTGGTCCGATAGCCGTAAACATATTCTAGGGTTACTGCGATTTCTGGAGCATCAAGAGTTGGTTTTGCATAAGGAGTAGATGGCTATTTTATGGCACCAAGCCAAGGTTTAATGGCCATAAATTCATCCCCGTCATCATTAACTTCTTCGAATTCGTTATTTTCTCCTTACTTAGTCTGTTTTTTTCGGATAGCTCCAAGTGGCAAATCTATTTAGGCGTGAATATCATCGTCGACTTCTTCATCGTCAGAATCTGCTCCTATTCTCATTTTTAAAGCCCTTGGCTTCATAACTCTTCCTTTGATCTCCCAAATTAAGGTTGTTCTATCATTACCACTGCTTGACACTAGATACTTATTGTTGAACCTGACTCTTGTCAAGTGGGACGAATGTCCGAGGTATTGTTTGCACACTTGGTTCGGTACGTAAGCAGGATACTTAAATAGTTTGATACTCTGATCATCGTAGCCAACAGCCATAAGTTGGCGAGTGCGATCAGCACTAACCGTGTTGATCTGATGTTCTTTTAACCCTTGGTATATTCCTTGAGTCTGATAAGAAATCTTCCGCGTCTATGTTGCCCACTCTTCGTCTCTCGTGGCCGAAGCACTGATCATCTCCTTACTGACTACGTTGAAAAACTGCAGCTCATAAGACTGGCTATTTGTGGTGATAACAGTACTGTCACGGTTCCAGTCGAGATGAAGTAATGCCGAAGTCAATTTTTCTATTTTTTTGGGAGTCGGGGACAGCTTTGCGCCATCAAACTTTAGTATCTCCACTTCCTTACTTTCACCGTGGGAACCGAGAGCAATCAGCTTCGAATTCGGGCTAAACTTGATCTCTTCTACCCACCCCTTTACTTCTTTTGAATTAGTTTGGGCAATATTGGTAATATAGTTGGTGACTACTGGACGGAGCTCGCCGTTGTACACCTGATAGATATGCAGTCTAGCTGCGTGATCTGCAGCAACTATGAATTCTCCAGAAACTGACCAATCCAATCCCCTGATTCGCATATCTTTGATTTGCTCCTTCCAAAGCATCCTCTTTTGGTCGATGCTCCACAGTCTTATGGTGCCGTCATCGCCGCTTGTGACGAACCTGTCGTCATCCACCCAGCAGGTTACAGCTCCCCACTGTTCCTCCTTATAATGGCCTGAATGGATTACCTCGGTGATTTGTTTTGAAGAGACAGTTATGATGTCACATCCTTTTGTCACAATCAGCATCTCACCATTTGGATTTATGTCGATGGAAAGCACCGCGAATTCTTCTTCTCTAATATTCTTCTTTGGGTATGCTTTTCGAATATCGAAGCAGACTGTGGGTCTTGCAGTTTGGTTGAGTGAACCATTTTTTTATGCAGTCCACATATTTATATAGCCATCGTCACCACCCGTTAATATCGTGGGACCGTTAATTTTTATAACTTGAATTTTTCCTTTGTGACCGTCTATTGGTTTACTGGATTAGTTCCCCAGCCAGTTGTACAGCCTCCCGCTGCCGTCTCCTGTGATAAAAACCTTTCCTGAATAGGCCACAGAAAACAGGGGAACACTTTTTCCTGATATCTTTCCTTGCATACCTTTGGCCTTATTCCACATCTTAAAATGGTCATTTCCACATGTAGCAAACTCTTCGTTAGACTTCCAGGCAATTCCATTGACCTTTCCCCTAGATATCGCACAATTATACAAGATGATACCCTTTCGCCAATCATACATTGCGAAGGAGTTTTTCTAGTCGTTTCCACAAGTGAATAGAAGGGTACTGTCAGGGCTGAAATCTACAAGCACAACTGCGATGGTGTGAAAGCCGTCGAGGGTTTGCAAGAGCTCCTTAGTCTCAACATCCCATACACATACCGATACGATCTTCCGTTTAATATTAGTTGGATTATGCTATGCCATTTGCCCTGTAGCAGCTAATTCTCGCTTCGAATCAAGGGCGAAACTCACGATGTCCTCTCTTTGCTCCCTGAAAAAGGTCTGTTTTCTACTTTCTATCTCCATCTCCACTCCTAAAGCACCAGTCGGAAATACCACCTTCTTGAAAGACTTTCCATATTTGCATTGATTGCGTACCTCGTCTTTCAAGTATCGATTTCTGATACCGAAGGCGTGAACCAAATCCAACTCCTAAACGGGGAGTTTGTTGTCTCGGGATTCGTTGGGCTCAAACTTCGAAGGTGCCTTAATTTGTCCAAGAGAAGGATTGACGGCCCATGCCTCGTCTCCTTCTTCTTCCAACACGTCAAACTCTCCCATCACTTTGGCTTGATTCTTCCTCCTTCTTTTCTCATCCTCTTTTAACTCATCCTCCCTGTTAATCATCTGATCTTCTTCGTCATCAGACTCTCCAGCCTCGATAAAATCATTTTCAATCATGATACCGTCATATTTCCATACGATCACAGACTTTTCCTACCCTCCCAGACTGATAACATAATCCTGGCTATTCGTGAATCTTACCTTAGTGATGTGACTGGAATGTCCTTTATATTTATTGAATACCTTCGACTCCACACAAGGATAATTGTATATTTTGATCTTTGAGAAGTTGTCCCCTAAGACGACGGTGTTCGGCTTGCCAGCAGGGTTCACATGACATGAATGAATTTCGTGTTCCATGACTCCACTGTCCTTAAAGAATGCTTGAGTGCCGTAGCTCAGAGTCAAGGTCATACTGTCCCAAACCTCGCCAGTATTGGAGTTTGGTTTCCTTAACTGATTGAGAGTGTCGACTTCGTAAATTAAGTATTCATGTGAAGACGTGTTTAGCTGAATAAATTTAGAGTCTTTGCTAAAGTCCAAGTTTGTTATCCTAGATATCATCTTCGCTTATGCGATCTTCTTGGAATTCATCACATCATATACCAATAGATTTGAAAATGGAGGAGTATAGCAGATCGCGAGTCTTTTTCCCTCTCGATCAAATTTTACTAAATTCAAAACTTCACGATCGGGATTTTTGTAATAAGTGATTGACTTGTAGCGATCATGTTTCTAAAGAGTGGTAGCGTCTCGGAATTCAACGACACCATTGACATAGCCTACTGCCAATAGGTTGGCCCCAATACAGACATCAATACTCCTGACACTATATTGTCCAATAACTGCCTTATCCAGTGATTTGGATTTGAGATTCCATTTCATAATTCTCTTGTCTTCTCCCGCAGTATAAAAGCTATCTGATTTAATGGAGGGAACAGCCAAGGCCCACAGCTCTTTGTCGAAATGCCCTTTCATTAGCACTTTGGGGTCTGTACTTTTGGAATCGATCTTTAACTCCAATATATCGCTGCCTCTAGTGCCCACGAGAATGTTAGATTTGAACATAGATAGTGCAACGATCTTCGGAATAGTGGAGTTTATAGCATTAAGTTCAAATGTCTTCTAAATTTCAAATTTAACTGTCCAGAGGATGATCGTCCCCTCTTTGTCACCAGAGATGATAGATTTTGTATCGGTTCGATTGGCTAGGGCAGTGACTGTAGATTTGTGACCGGCTAAAGCTGTGGAACAATTTTATTTCTCCCAGATATAGATAGATCCGTTACCCATTCCGGAGAGTGTCATGCCATTATCGAGCACGGCCAGGCTCAAACAAGTCGCAGATGGGTACTTATTCAGCTTGCCACGACTCGAGGATAATGCCTTTTTGGATGTAGTAAAATTAAAGAACAGTATCTCCCTCATGGTTGCCGCGATCAAGACCTTTTAATCTTTGCTAAATTTCAAATCAAGTATTATATTTTTAGACCCTTTTCCGCTGATGACAACACCATTGGCTTTGCTTTTAGGGTTCTTCTCAATGTCTCTCAACTGCTGCAGGTCGTAAATTACGATGTCGTGATCGTCGTTGTTGCAGCTGGCGGCCACATACTTTTTATTACTGGATATCGTCACATTGCCGACACTCTTTGTGAGTCCAGCAGTTAAGGTATGCAGAGGTGTTAAAGCATTAATAGTTGGATCTTTTTCACTGTTCCAAACAATGATGACAGGGTGGTTGCCCATCTCGCCCGTTACCACGATGTCATCACAAATGTCTAGACAGGTCACATCATCGTTATGATCGTTCATAAATGACTGTCTGTTATCTTTATCCATCACAATTCCTAAGCCTGCGGTGTGGTAAACAACCTTTCCTTGGCTGTTATACTTGAGGTTATTTCTGGTGTCATAAGCCCTATATCCGAACACATAGTCAATCGTTAAGGATTGTGAAGGAGGGTTCATATTTTATACAGGAGGCGGTTTGCCTGCGAACTGGACCACTTGCTGTTTCCACGACACAGTGGCTCCTGCTTGTTCTCCTGCTTCATCGACTTCCTCGAATTCTGATACTTTATTTTCCTTGAGATCTATATTCTGTAACTTTTCCGATTTGAGTTTATGTTAGATGCCTTTTTTGACATCTTCTTAGTCTTGATCGATCTCTTTTTTGTGTTTGTCAAGCTCTGCCTATATATCCGAATCAATCTAATCCACCAGTTCCTCCTGGTTCTGAAACTGCCTCTTTGATATGAAGCCCATATTGTACATCCACGATTTGTAGTCTTAGTCTTTGAGACACATCATCAGGAATTCATCCTTCTCCAGGTTTCCATTCTGCTGGAAATCCCACTTCTTGAACTTCTTTTTGTTAACGCTCTTGATCTCCTTTTCATCAGGCTCCTTCTCGCTTTTCTGAAAGTTGTTATATCTGAGAACGTGAGAGGTGAAAGGGCGAAGCGAGTCTTCGTTGAGTTTGCCTTCGCAAACTATGTCATATATCATACTACTTACTCGCGAAATGGGCTGGTTACAGAGGGCAGCCACGGCACAGATGAACTCGTATTCGTCCACCTCTTTGTTTTCAGTGATGTCTAAAAAGCGGATTGATTTGGCAGATATTGTAGCATCGCATCGAAAGGCCTACTGAAACTTTTTTTCGTCGAGTCCTGCTTTATCCGATTTGAGGACTTCGTATTTGTCTTTGAGGTACTCGACCTGTTCGGGAGTGAATCCCTTATAGAAGTCTGCTGACCTTTTTCCGAGGATGGAGTTTCCCATGTTTTAAAAATATCTATATATGTGATTTCTGAAATCTATATTTGATGCAAAAAAATCGTATTGATGTATTTAAATATTTATTGCTTTTTTTAAATATTTAAATTGTATGCAAATAAATTAGTTTATTATATTAAACTTTTTAATTGAACTTTATTGCACTATATATTATTAATCTATTGCATCATGAAAATAAAGCAAATTTATAACTTATAATGAATAATATATGGATTTTTGTCTAGTGTTTTTCTATATCCTTCTTTAAGACTAGAAATATTGTTTATCAGAGAAGTTCACAGATCTATGTATTGAGTTTGGGTGATTCCTGACTTAAATATCAGATAAACTCTATAAATATTCAGACATTTTAATGTCAAAGAACCACAATATTTTTATTGTATTCAATATTAAGACAATGCCCTAACGGGCTTTTAAAACTATAAACAGTATTCATCGGATTGATTTCTCCTCCAATATAAATAAGCGAGAACCATTGGATACAGGGTCAACACCCATCCACAAAAGTACTTGGCAGGACTATATACCTGATATAGCAAAATCTGATTCACTGCTCCCATGACTATTATACTACCAATTATTCCAGGAATCAGCTTGCTAGTCAATAATCTGCAAATCCACAACGGAGTTTTTTATCCTGTCGCTCTCGCAACTTCTGTTTCGAGTCTTTTGAAAGGAAAGATATGTACAAACACATACCATTAAATGAATGCTCCGATTGGCAATCCTAATGTTACAACGAATTAGTCGAAAAAAGCGAAGTAGTAAATGCCTGCAGAATTGCTGAAAATGGGCGCTGTGAAACACATGGCGATTATTATTACTTTTTTTATGTTATGCCTCTTGATCGTTATGAATCCGAATATATTTATGTCTTTGTGCCTATACTCGTCCTCCAAGGCACCTACGATGGCTTCAAGAAAGCCGAATTGAGTGTCAATACCTAGCATGACGAGGGTGATGCAGAACAGAAACAGCCAAAAATTTGGCCAGGGCAGTATTGAAATAGCTTTTGGGATTACATTCAACGCCAACTGAACTCCCGACAGAGTCAGATCCGAGAATTAGATGCCTTTAATCTCGCAAAAATGACCAATATACATGAATATAATCAAAGCAGATAGCATCCCACAGATTATCAGCCCAACTGGAACAATGTACAACGAATTCATGAACTGAGAATTCTTCTTTTTGACCGAGGCATAATTCATAAGACCTGCGTTGGCGATTGACATTTGGAAAAATACTTGCACCGTCGCATCAACCCAGACACGAACTGTTAGAAGTTTGGACCAGTCCGGAGAAAAGAGGTACCTCAGTCCCAATATTGCACCACTTAATGATAGTCCTTTCAAGGCAAGCACAATGAAGAAGAGGTAGGGCAAGAGGACTGTGAAAATTAAGACTCTGCCACCTACTTTGAGGCCTCGTTTAATAATCTAGTAGCACACAAACAAACTGAAGACATAGATTAACAATAATTCCCAATGTATTTATCCAAACTAATCTATTGATGTCGACCTTTTCAGGATTACATCACTAAAATATGCATCGTCAGTAGGTGATTCATCTAGGAAGGGTAGGGGGTTGTGGAATGTACTGAATATATATCTGTAACAGTAGGTCAGGAGAACATTGTAATAACAGGCAATATTAAAAGCGATTAATATTATAATGTAGCCAACCATCTTCAACCCTTTATTTATGGAAGCATATATTTTAGGAATAGATTTTTGGTGCATCTGTCCCACTGCAGTCTCGAGATAAAACATGGGGATACCCAGAAGCACCATGATCACTGTGTATGGGATGAGGAAGACGCCTCCTCCGTTGCGGTAGATCAGGTAGGGAAATCTCCAAAAGCTGCCGTAGCCTACAGTAAACCCGAGGACTGACAAGAGATACGTGAAATATGAAGTGAAATGTTATCTCTCCTCTTCATCGGGTGCTTCATCGGGTATGAATTTCTGGATTTTGTCTAAGAGAGCGGCAGTTGATTTACTCCGATCGTTGAGCATTATTTTATTATAATATTCAATTTTTGAATAAAAATAATTAATACGTTTAGGGCTTGATATAAAAAATTGAATTAAAGTCAATCAGATTTATATTGATGAGAAAGAGAATAACAAATGATAATTCCATAAAAAAAGGTAAGTACCAGCTTTTATTATAGATGCCTTCAATGTTTAATTTGTTGTGTTATCTTATAGTTCGGAACTAATGTTTTTGTTTCAATATATTTTAAATCATATTTTTTGAGTTTGTTGATGGTCATCCTGATCAACCATTTTACTAAAATGGTTTCCCTTTGGAGAAATTCATAATAGGCCCAAAAAATATTGATTTGATTAGTTTTTATATCTATATAGATGTATGTGTTTTTAAACACTGAATAAAATTACGATTTTGAAATAGAGTTTCAGAGGCAATATATAGTCAAAAATTAATATACTCTAGTAAATAATATTTCATATAATATTAAAATAATTACAAACAAAAAACATATTAATTTCATCTCTATAACAAAATCCCAATCGAAGGTATACTTTCCTGATGGAACAAAAAACACGCCCAGTCAATCTTTTTTACAAAAGCTGTGAGACAGAGATCGAACTGCCCTTGAGTGCCACCATTCAAGACATCGAGGATTGGATTATAACCGGCCAGGAATTTAGAGACACCTTAAAAAAAAGCAACGTGAAGGAGACTTTCTCTCAAAACGATAAGCTTATCTTCAAGTACAACAACCCCGAGGCCCTCAATCCAACAGCAAAGAATCTCAGATTGGAACAATTCCATCCGAACAAAAAACTTATCTTTTATGTATCCAAGTAGGAAAAGGTCCCAACTGAATCCCCAGCCTCATCACATCCTTTAAATGTTGTTCCCCCTTCTTTCAACCACAACCCCAACCAAAACCAAAACGTCTCACCTGGTCATCCGAACAATAATACCAACGTCCCAAAAGTGTCAGCATTGCATTAATCAGCACATAATCCATTAGTGGATAAACTCGTACGTTTGAGATTCAGGGTTCAATTGACTTCCGGCTCTGTACATGACATTTTTGAATTGGCAATTAATGAAAACACTACTATCAAGGATATTGAAAGTTTGTTGCATGCTAGAATTGGAACTAATACTTAAAAAAATACTTATAAAGATGCGCAAGGCAAGAACCTGAACTTCGGGACAGGTGCACTGAGAAAGTTCAAGAAGGAAGGAGGTGAGTCTCTGAAAAATGATGATATCATCAATGTTCTTTATCATCTCCCAGGAGCAGGATGATGAGATGTTAACATTTATCGATAAATTTATTTTGGATAATAATTTTTAGAGATATTCCAAATATTAAAAAATAGTTCTGGCTGCTTTTACGAATAATCTCTGATGAAGATCAAATTCGTTCCTAAATCTATCCCTTATTTTTTATTTCATAGAAATTGTTTTTGACGAATTTTAATTTGTATCCAACTTAATCAATAACACTTCATTATTGATTTATCCAAACATTATGTGACCCTTAATTCATGATATATTTTCGTATAAAATCAAATTTAATCAGGAAATCAATTCATTTATTAGCTGATTCAATTAGAACTGAATAGATCGCGTAATAAAAACTTGACAATTATACTTTTTTTCACAATAAAAAAATATATTAGGCTTTATCTAAATAATTATAAAATTATCGTATTATTTGGTTGTTTCACAAAGAAAACACTCCATAAAATATAAAGAACCCTCTTGTTCTGTCTCTCAGTTCTATCTCATCTAATTAATTATGATCTCTCGCACCCAAAGATATCGCAGCATGAAAAGAAACAAACGAAGGAATCCGTACTATAATTTTCCCACCGAAGCTTCGCCAAAGAATGAAACCATCGTCAACTCAACACTCTTTCAAGAAACAATACTGTCCAAGCAAAGAACCATACCTACAGAACCGTCACTTCATAATGAGTACTGTATTTATTTTACATTGCTGGAATTATTATTATTGACTATTTCGCAGGCACATAAGCAAATATCGAGATGTTGTTAATCCAGGAAACACTCGTACAATGCTCCCGTTTCTGGAGTCTTTGAGAAGTCAAACCCGACAGATAAGGATGCCTAAAGTTATAGACAGCACTAGTCCTGTCTTACAATCATTATGCTGCACAAGATAAATTTAAGGATTCAGGAGAAAAACTTCAGATTTTCAGAAGTCTAACAGAATTTGCGATATTGATCAGTTGTGGACTCAAAATAAAGGCAAACAAACCAAAGATCTAGTGGATTTTGGGTATTCGTTAAGGAGATACTCATGTCCTGCTGAGTAAAGGAGCCAGAACCAGCAGAGATCAGTGCAAAAAGCAGTCCAATTCAACTATTTAAGGACAAAAATAGACAATACAGAGAAAGATCGGGAAACATTCTTGAATTCTGGACTCGATAGTCAAGTAGTTAACTGCCATAAACTTAAAAAAACATTACTTAAACTTAATACCATTTGCTGAAATGCTTATTGAGATAAATCATATCTTTATCATATATTGGTGTACACATATATATATTAAATTACTTAATTACTGTAATAAAAAAACCTTTGATCTATGAGACGATCCCCAAAAGTAGTACAGAGCTACACTTTTACAGGCCCTCTTGCTATTATAGACTCGGACCCTTCGTTCCGCTATTTCGCAGTGGGAGGTCGATAATCATTAAAAATTCTCGAAATCAATACCGACATGAGTCCTGACTACTCGTTCAGCGTTAGAGGGTCGATTCGATCCAAAGGCAATAATACGGGTTCTATGGCAAAGCCAGCAGTCAACGATATATGTTGGAACAAGATTAATCGAGAGCGCATCGCCTATGGCTCAACAGCAGGAATCGTGTCAATTTATGATGTTGTCATGGACGTGAAGTAAAATCAATTCAGAACAAGAAGTATTGTAGCAAGAAAAGAGCATTAGTCACATGTCTTGAAAGTCATGTGGTCTCCTCATTAATAACATCTCCTCATGTCAGTATCAGAAAGTGAAATTAAACTATGGGATAGTCGGACCCTCAATGATGGGATTTGTTCTGTGAAAAATGTAGAGTTTGCAATTGAGAGAAAGATCAAAGATGCGAAATTCAACCCTCAGAGCAGCGATTGCATAGCAGTAGGCTATGATGGTGGTGGATTGGAAATGTTTGACATAAGAAAAATTAAGGCAGAAAGGACCTTAGGGAATCTTTCACCATCCTCTTGCTGGAATCTCGAGCATGCCCACGCCCATATTGTGTCTATTGACTGGAATCCCCTCAGACGTGAAATTCTCGCATCCGCAAGTTTAGACAAGGAAATAAAAATATGGGACACTTCAGTTTCAAGCCAAAATAACAAGTGTATTGAATGCATTTATCACGTTTCCAGCGTCAATACAATCAAATGGAGGACTAAAGATAACAACCTGATTGGAGCGTCTAGTCTGAACTCAGACAATCAAATCTACTTCTACGATATTCGACACAGCTATCGTCCCCACTCCATTTTCAAAGGCCATAACGATGTTGTAAAATGTTTCCTGTTTGACGAGAACCAGGGATTGATGGTTTCTGGATCTTTAATTGCCAATAGTAGAGATTCGAACGTAGTTATTCAGGATCTCGAAAACTATATAGACCCATACGATACGTGTCCTCGAGCTCCTCTTTCTATTGACCCTTTCAACAACGTGCTTTTTCATACAGAGCTACCTTAAGACCTGAAGCTCCATCCCGATAGTCTCAGTCCTCGAGAGCTTATCGAAATAAAAAAAGCTATAATTTCGAATAATAATCGTTTAAATCTAAAGGAAGAAATCGAATACCTGCAGGAGAATTATTTAAGAAGAGGTTCTTGTGATGATATAGCTCACCACAATAGCAAAGTGGCTGCCAGTCTTGGCAAATAGATCTGCGAACAGTTTTGGAAATTAATATTTGTGATGGCCTTTCCTGATCCCCACCAGTTGCACACCATTGACTCACTCTATGAAGACCATATAAACACGGGAGTGACGTTTTATGACGACAAAATTTATCTGAATGACAAGAGCAAGTCCAAACGAGAGGTGATCAAAATTGATGTCCAGCAGATCCTGCAGTACGTCATTGACGAAGGAGAAATACAGACTGCCGTTACAGCGATGTTGTGTTTAGTGGCGAGAGACAAGACTTTGCTGGACCCGTTATTCATGGAGGATGTCATGGCTCCCTTTATCGAGATACTTCGAAAGTTCGAGCTCTACAGCATCGCTTCGAGGACAATACTAGACTCAAAGATTTAGTCTATGACCAGCAATACTAATGTAAATAATATTAATAGATAAATAAATAAAATCCAAAATAGGTATGTTTACATAATATATTTTTTAAATCAATCACAGCAAGGAACAACTCTAAAAATAGGTTGTGGAGTGTGTAAAGAAACATTGAGAGAGGGTCAGAGTTGTTCGGGCTGCAAGACAGTTATGATATGTGTATTGTGTCAGGAACCATTGGACCAGCTGGTTGTATGGTGCCAATACTGTGGGCACGGAGGCCACGTCAAATAGTATAAAGAGTGGTTCGCTAAATAATCAGAATGTCCGTATGGATGCGGTCACCGATGTTTTCAGCTTAAATGATCAATCTAATTTTTTATTTTTCTTCAAAAATTAGTAGTGTTTATGTCCACCAGAGTTAGCTCGAATAAATAACCCGCAAATTAATATAGCAATTTACATTGTACGGAAAACCGGATTTAAAAACTCACACAATTATTAATCATATACCTCATACGATATTTTTGAATAGAAGCTATTCATAACCAAATTCAGCAGAGATTCATAGACACACGAGAGGAGACAGGTACTTGACACTCGAGTATCGCAAATTTTACAAAGAAAATAGATATGTTGCCAGAATGGGTTTTTGAAAGACGATGATGGTATGCACTCTTGAAAGAAGCAGTTCTTGGAATATTACGACAAAAACCATAACTCCATTGTTTAATTATTATTTCCCCCAAGTTTCACTCCCAATTATCTGAAGTAATGTCAATTTTTGGTCTAGATGGCGTATGCATTCTATTCTGGCCAAGAGAGATTACCAATAATAAATAAACTCGACAGACTTTGGATACTTACAAACTTATGTAGTGGAAACATATATATTTTTCCAGATCAACTTTTAGAGAATATCAGATCTATGTGGTGTCAATGGAAGAAAAAATAATAGGGGACTATTTATAGAACTTTTCATTGCCAAAATCGATTAAAAACTGATTTTATTATATTCATATATTAGTACTTCATAAAATTTAAGAACTTAGGAATCGCTATTCGCTTTGAAAGATGGCATACCATGATCAGGGTAAACTAATGTCGTTTAAAATGTGGATATATTATAAAAAATGTATGGACTCGAAGCTCTCATTAACACTCGATAGAATCTCATTTTTCTTATTAGTAAATAATATATTGATCTTATTTTATATCTATATATTTTTCTTGAATATATTTCCTTATATTTTCGGGGCACGCAATCACTCTTCAGCCTCAGCAGCTTATTATCCTCCCTCTTCTTCGGAGAGTTCTGGCAGTTCTTCAAGACTCAACTGAGCCAGTCTCTCTTCTTCACTTTCCACGTTTACGTCCCGATATAATTTGCTCGCAATATATCTCGTCTTCTTATCTCTCATTTCCTTGGGATACACCGTATTTGCGGGGTCACCCAACATCCTATGTAGCATATACAATTATTAGCATTCGGGGATGATGGATTTTATTAATTGTTACTGTTTATTCAGTCTGTTGGCGTGGATGTGGTAGAGATGGTCCACGTGATTTGAGTATCTATGAGCATTATACGCAACCAACAAAGGCACCGGCACAATTAGGCTGTACAGATAGTGTCTGAAAACTCGGTGCGTTTGGAAGTACTTTCCATATTGTCTCAATAAAGGAGCAACGATTCCCCTTTTCGCAAATTGATAAATCAAGAACCTTATTATATTATAATTACATAATAACTATTTGAATTATTTAATGTACCAAGAGCTTGCTGTGATCAAAAGTCCTTCAGTAATCGCCGCATGTTTGCCCTACTGGTAAGTCTCCTCAGTACCTTTAATAGTAGGGTGGTAGGGATAGAAGCTTTGGAGCGTGTGAAGCTTTGATTCAAGGCTGAAAATCCTGGTCCAAGAACTCCACGAAGCTTCTGGCCTGGCGCCTTCCAAGAACCTGTAGCTTGGGTCAGTAGAAGGTAGGGTAGAAAGATGTAGTTTGGCTAAATTAAGATTTTTATGTTAAGGGATAAGCATTGTGATGTTGAGAGTTTATAGACTATATTAGGAATAAAAAAAATTGATATATCTCCACCATATTAATAAATTAATATTTCAAATCCTGATTATTTAGCATTTATTTGCTGTTAGTATCGGAATTAAGTTGCAAGATCCTTGGAAGATATGAACAATGTGTTTTTATGTATTATATTTACCACTTCAATACCATATTAATGATGAATTTAGCAGATGGTTTTGTCAAGATGAAGATAATAACTACGGCATACCTGAAGTTAGCACCCGATATTAAATATAATCATAAAATCTCTAATGTGAGATCTATAGAATGTTCACAAAATTAGATATAAAACACATCTGGGATATATTAATATTTTTCATCTATTTTTGAAATGCTGATTGATCAAGGTATTTTTTCTGATGATTTCCTCCTACAAACTTTGGCAATATATCTTCAGACTATCTATAGTTTGTCTATGCTCCTGCCTCATAATCTCCAGCGAGATTCGCAAACGCGAGTTCTCTTGGTCTTTGAGACGAGACTCTCGGTCGTAGTACTTTTTGTTTTAGCTCATTTTACTCTCCAGCTCAGAGACTTTATTCTGCAACGCAATTCTATCGGCATGCAGAGCTTCTAAGTCGGAGGAGACCTGGTTCTGGAAGAGCTGCGAAGAGAGCTTATCGGATTCGAGATTCTGGATTTTGAGGTCGAGTTATTATTTTTCTTACTGGAGATCGATGATAGTGAGTGTTGTCATTGAAGAAATGGTTATGATTATATTTTTCTTATTTAAATCACATAATAAGAAGATAATATAAATATTATGATTTATATTTTTCACATCATTTGTTTTTTATTTTTCATCAATATAAGTAGATAAATACATTTTTTGAAAAGCAACATAGGTAAAAACACAAATGGAACAAAAGTATCAAAATATAAATGTTGAACAAAAAAACAATACTTTAAGAATGTGTTTCTCTATCAAGGCATTTCCCAATAAAAGATATAACAAATATCGGAATTCTTAATGCTTTCAAATTTTCGAATATAAAATCTTACAAAATAATATCACCATAAATATACTGTATCTATCAATATCATTAACCTCAAATAAAATACTAAAGTAACATCTTAATTGATAACAATATGACTAAAATAATAATGCTAGTATTATAAAATTTGAATAAAAAAAAGTATTTATTCTTTAAAAATTGAATATCATGGATGTTAATTTTTGTATATCCAAATCGAAAAAAAACAATACTTATACAAATTTAAATTTATATATCAATATAGTTCATTTCAGTAGCAGCACCACAAAAACATTATCGTACAAAATACAAGGATATGACAACTCTCAGAGATTTCGCTAAAACGAACTTGACATTGCGGGAATCTAGGCCGACCAATCCTCGAAACCCATCTGCAACCTAGACAAATAATCTTCGGAATACTCTAGCATCGGGGATATTTTCTAGTAAAAACCCCCAAACGGTCGAAGAACCCACTAGGAACCTAAACATGAGCTTGAAAGCTCCATCGGTATCGTTATCCCGAGACGTGCCAAGAACAAACCTTTCAAACTACGACCCTTACTCTTCTGCCTCCTCCAAGTTGATGGCCAATACTATGAGCAATAAAAATAATACACATTATATGGACCAACAATACAATTCCCCAAATATCAACACCTTTTACGAAACCCCGAATCGCCCTTCTTCACAATCTCCCTTCGAAGGCACTCGTTTCCAAAAATCTAGTTCCATCAGCAATAGCAATGTGCAACTCCCAAACAGTTATAATTACCCCCTGACTCCTTCCCCTCACTCGGACAGTCTGCCTGGCTCTATTCTTTCGAAAACCAAGATCAGTAAAATGATTGAGCTGGAATAGTTTCAACTAAAGCAGTTTCAGAGTAATGTACTTTTCCAGCTTCCACTCTTCGTTCTGCTTTTCTTCACGGTTGACATAAAGGTGCTGGCGGAGTTTCTTGTCCTCGGAACCTCTCTCACTTATTTTAAAGACTGCGTCGATATGAAATGTAAAAAAAATCAAAAAAATAGATTTATTTATCTACTTACCTATTTACCTATTTATGTATTTATATATTTTATTTTATTTACTTTTACCGATTCGAACATATTTTTCCTCCTTAGTTATTCTCCGATTTAATTCAAGTCTTTTGTATTTGTGTGGACTGGTCGTTCTGTTCTGCGCCATTTTTACGGACATGGTTTCGACTCACTATACTGTCTATACCTTCAACTCGCTCATCCTGTTCGTTCCTATCTCGGTTTACTTGATCGGTGCTAACTTCTCCAAAATTTACTACAATTAAATTTCCCTCGACGAATCCGTAATAGAATAACAACCAATATTTATTTATCATTACTCTGTGGCTTAATATTTATGTGATTGATCATATTTTATAGGGGTTGGGTGTGAACAGCGTACTAAATATAATAAAAAACACAATTAGCACTTTGGTTTGCTTCGAGTTCGGACAGCTCGTGGTCATAACCTATACCGTGACCTTGTTTATCTCTGCGATCACAGACTCCATCCAGTGGGATATGTTCGAAATACCATTCATGGTTTTAATGCTGGAGTCCTGCTTGCTGATAACCGCTCTCATCAACTTAGTCAATGAGATCAACATCCACTCGAGTTTCCCCTATCAATCTTTGGATAAAAATCCCAAAGACCCATTCTATTTCTGGGGACTCAGGGTAGACAACAAAAACGTAACCAAAATTTACATCAAATCAAATAAAAAAATTTCACTCATTTGATTATTTGTTTACAGCTGAACCAACGGACCCTCAAATACATATTCAAGTCACTCTTCAGACTGAGAGATCTCATGCAGTTTGAATCAAGCTACAGAAGCACAGCAAGCTAGCGAAAAAATTGGAACACATTCTGCAACTACTCCAAGATCGCCCTCGAAAAACACGCCCAAGAAGCCACCCGTCTCAGCACTGACTACCAAAAGTACTAGCTCATCAAAAAGAAACCCGCTCTCGCCACCTCCAACCTCCTCATGAACATGGCGCTCTGTAGCATGGAGCTATTCAAAATCAGGCACTCCGCATTGGCTGAGCTGACGAATGTTCCACTGCTTCTCGATATCATGATCAAGACGAAGGAATACGAGATGTCAGAAGGAAACACGGCAGTTATTTCGGAGATACGGGCTGTCGCTACGGAAAGTGTTAGGGAGTTGTTGGAAGCAGTGAAAAAGTTGGCGGAAAAAAGCGGGGATGAAAAACTAATATCTATAAGAAATTATTTAGTGAGGTTTATGGAGAGTGTTGGAATCAAGAATTGATTTAAAAATTATATTTAATTAGGAATTTCGTATATTTATTTTTCCTATTCTGTTGGAGAAGAGGGAGAAAGATAATAGCAATAATACATGTTGGATAGAATTTATTGGAAAGCGCAGTTTGTATAGTTTCTAACAGATTAAGTAAAGAAATATGCGTTTTCATAAATTTATAAGTATACATAAATGTATCTATAAAAATAATATTAAAAAATAAGATTATCATCTAGGTTATCGTTACTGCTGTCGATAAGAACTAAAATATACAACAAGTTTAACAATTGATCTCAAACATGGACTACTTCGTCGAAACTGATAATGCTAAGTCATCCCGCAGCACCTGCAGGGCCTGCAAAGAGAAGATCTAGGCAGGGGAACTACGTCTGGCCATCAGTTACGATTCCGACCACTTCCAAAATCACCCATGGCACCATGCTCACTGTTTCAAACTCACTAAAAAATTCGCAGATATCGAACTCCATCAAATTCACGGCTTTGATGCCCTTGACAAAGTTGACCAAAGGATAATCAAATAAACTATTGATATCTGTAAAGATAACCTGAAATTACCTGTTTCGAAAAAAACTAAAAGTAGATCCAAAAGTCAAGCAAAAAAATAAGAGTAAATTGTTGCTGCTCATAAGGAAGAAGAGGAAAAATAAAATAAGCCAATTCAGAAAAAATCTGCTAAGAACAAGAAAGCAGCTAAAAAGAAGCCAAAAAAATCCCAGGGATATACAGAGTCATAAAAAGCAAAATTCAAGTAATACTACGAATAGTTTTCAGGATGGTCCGCTGAGGCCTTAAAGGAAGTATTAAGTAAAAACCAACAAGCGAAAAGCGGGCCGAAGACAGAGTTGGTGGAGAAATGTGCTGACGGAAAACTGTTGGGACGGATTCCACAGTGCACCGAATGTGGAGGTGGGAAGTTGAGATTCGATCGGAAGACGGGAATGTACAGTTGCCCTGGGTATATGGAGGACGATGAGTTTGTGAGATGTTCGGCTAAGTTCCTTCGCTAGTAAATTGATCGTAAAGAATGGATATAATCTTGATTCCACTTTAGCTTTATGAGGTGATTACATCTCTAGATATTTGCTTGTCAACTACATTTTTTGGATAGAAATATAATTTAATATTAACAACTTATTTTAAATATTGACCTTATTATTTTGTATATAAAAAACATATTTAAATGTTCTCATTTATTTAAAAAAATGATTAGGACTATCTTATTTATTTATATTTTTATGAAATTAACCGTTATTGGGATAGCCCAAAAAAGATGATTATGATTATGAATATGAATATGAATATGAATATGAATATGATTATGAATATGAATATTATTATGACTAGCAGAAATTTATAATTTTTATTATTTCCTAAATAGTGATAATCTTATTTCAATTCTCAACTATCATTATATTCAATATTTTTTTGTTAAACTTTGTTGTTTTTTTAGTAGAATTCTCAGAAATTGACCGTTTATAAACAAGATTTACTGTTTATCAATTACTAATATAATCTTACATATCTGTACCAATATATATACAATTCTGTATACCTATATCTTATTAGTCCTTATCAGTTACTATTAGTATTGGAAGATGAGAAACTTTTGAATTAGACAATTTTCTTATTTATTGGTCCTAGTTGCCATGATACATCGGTGGGTAGCGAAGCGGGAATCACTATGTGATTGTGAGCAATATTAGGCCGATTCAGATAAGTTAAATTCACGAAATGGGCAGTGAAAGGTTAATGGCGAAAGTTTGTCGTGCAGACTTTTGCTTTATGAAGTATTAGTTTGCAATTGTTATACCACTTATCCAATTCTGACATTTGAAAATCGGACCAGTCACCACCATCTGTATCATGTTTACTTTGTTGCCGATCTTACTGGGCTCTCTAATCTTCCTGTTCATTCGGCTCGTAATTGGAATAGATATAGGAATTTATTGGTAAATGAGGGACAACTTTGAACGAATTTGATTTGTATATATTTGCTAAAATTAACAGCAACAATATCGCAGATAAAATGTTATTCATTATTCTTTTGTAGATGTTTTTAAAAAATTAGAAAATACTTTATTATAGTGTTCTATGAAATTATTGTTGTGACCGAGTGATTGTTTCTTAAAATATGTATCCAATAATTAAAATATAACGCAATATATGTGTGTATCTGCAAGTATATGTACTAGTATTTTCGAATTTTATTATTATCCAATAATTTTTTAAAAAAGATATTTAATACCTATCAATAAATATTTATTTAAATAAAAATTAATACTGTCGAGTTTAAGAAAAATCAAATTACTAATATTTTATAATAGTATTTTTATTTAAGTGAGATTGAAGGGAAAAACATGTACCTTTTCTATAAAAAATTGGAAATTGTCAAG
>JAHDVE020008230.1:0-43880 GCA_022606495.2 Halesus radiatus
TTTCATCCTTCCTCTGCCAGTTCAATACCTCACTGCCATACACATCAGGATTGGCATCAGCATTCATTTGAATTCATAAGGAAAATATATTATTAAAAATATTTTATTGCCCTCGCCCCATTTCAGTCCTTCACCGCCCCCATTTGCCCTCGAGGCTTCCAACGTTCCTTGTGGGGCGGTACCACCCCCTTTGAGAAACTATGATTTAACCAGGGGTCTCCAAACTACGGTCCGCGGACCAACACCTGACATACATATGAAATTGAACATTTTAACTGTAATTAATGAAATGAAAATGAAAACTACAGTATGTTGGTATGGTGAGCTAAAAAGTTTGGGGACCCCTGGTTTAAACGATCGCAGCGCTCTCCTTATTTTCTAAACTTTCTTGACGGAATATAAAACTGCGGTTTATTGTGAATATTTTAAGGTATGTACTTATGATTTCTAAAACGGGGTATCGCAGATGCATTGCTAGCATACAGCATATTTAAAACTTCAGAAACGAAAATTTCAGTGAAAATGAAAAAAAAATCAAACACTCAAATTCATGGTTGAGTGGTTACGATCCTTGGCTATGAATCCGGAGGCCGCGGGTTCAAATCTCGGTGCGTGCGCAAGTAAATTTTATTTGATTAAATTGTGTTATTTCACAATTTATTCATTTAAAATGATATGTGGTATATTTGCGGCACGTTCCAGAATGGTAGATACCGTCAGTATCGCCCTGGTGCACCATTCAGAATCGAAACGTTGCTTGAAATGGCTTTAGCGGTGTATGGTGGCCAGATCTGAATAGTCAGGTACTTCTTTCTTCCTCATCTCCTTCCCTTCCTCAATACCTTCAACTTCACAACATACCCCGATTGGGAATGCCATAGTCCCACTGGCTTCAAACGGTTGGGAGCACTTGAAACTCTTGAGTGGTATCAAAAAAAGAGAGAGTTCGTAAGCGTAAGCAAGACAATTGCTGTTTCTCAGTGATGATTCGCAATACCATCACTCTAATTGCACGACCTATAAAATCACTCAATTCACAAATATTATCTACTGATATTTAAAATTGGACATCCGACGAAGACATGACACGATCAAGTGAATCAAATACTTCGTCGTATGATGCCAAAAGAATAACAGAAGAGTATGTATGAATGGGAATTAAGCAAGGAGTGTGTGCCAAGACAAAGTGGTTTCAAATCGGTTTCTGAATATAACAAAAATGATTATTTAGGATTTTATTTTATTTCATTTTAGTATATAAAACAGGCAATATGCCTAAAACTTACGTACATTAATGTTTACATAGCAATAATATTGCTGTAAATATCCCTAGTTAGAAATCTAATAGAACATAATTCAAAGTGCGGACGCCCTTCTACAAAATACATATTCATAATGTAGAAAGAATTCAAAGAATTTTTTTACGTTTCATAAATTTTAAAGTTAACATACCTTTAGAGCACATAAATTAGTGACCGTTAATGAATATTTTAAATATTCCAACTTTAGAAAACAGACGGAAAAATTAACGACCTAACCTTTTTAATAAAAATATTAAATTGTAAATTCGATTGTTCTGAACTCCTGCATTTAATCAACCTATACATACCTAAACGAACTACACGACAAACATTAACATTTTACATATGTATATCCCGTTCCAACTACAGTTTGCATTCCCCAATTCAACGCTTACACAGGCTTGGTAACAAGTACTTAAATGATATGGATGTATTTGACAATAATCTAAACTTGGCAAATTTAAAAAAAAGTATGAACGAATTATTTTTACCTAGTTGATGAATTATTGTTAACTAAAACTTTTTTACATTATTTACTTATTTGTTATTAATATTAATATTGACTTTGTGGATATTTTAATGTTTATTTTTTTCTGTTCATATTCCTGTGTATTTTTAGCTTTGGGGCAGTTTTTTCTTTTTTCAAGTGTAATAAACTTTTGTGGATATTTTCTATTTTTATTTTTCTTATGTGGTTTAAAAATGATGTACTTGTATGTAAACGTCCTCTGGGCGTTTAAATAATAATAAAATAAAAACAAACATTATCTCGCAAAAATGATAATAAGAATGAAAAAGAAGCGAAAGGTCAAAAACATATTATAAAGTAGGTGTATAAACTAACTCCTTATTGTCACCTGTGCTGATGGTACACTGTTTTGGTACTTAATAAAGGGCATCATCACATTATCAGTTTGATATTAATGAAAAAACTTATTTTTTAAATTGATTAATTGTGTCATTAAAATGTCTATTTCATTATTAGGGCAGTGTATAGTATTGTAATTTCTTAATGTCCGCGGTAAAGGAGAGAAATATCCCTATTTGTGTGATAGGCTTTAATAATGAAAATGTATTTTATCCTCCTTGTTGATTTTCTTGTTGGTGTATTAATGTTGATTTGTGATAAAATGTTTGTTGCATCAATTGATGCATGCATAATTTTGTACAAAAGGAATACATCTGAAAGTTTACTGACTGACGGAGATTGTAGTTTATAGTTCGAAATTAGATCATTATACGTTACAAATTCGATCAGATAAACCTTCACGATATGCAATCACACGGGTTAATTTTATTTGTATGGATTCGATTCTGTAATTATGAATCTCGTAATTAGTCTCGATTTATGCATATTAAATTTGTTAAAATTAAATAAATACTTAGAAGAAAAATAGGAAAATTGTTAATATTGCTCGACAATAAAAGCAATAAATTGATATTTAAATAATAATACTAATATTAATACTATTCATTTAATTAGTACAACATTTAGGTCATTTAAAATAATAAAAAAGCTAAGTTGATATTATGACATATTGCGTAATTCGTCGTTGTTCAAATTTGTCAATATTGAAATATTTGACGAAGCCTCAGATTTTATTAATGCAGGACGAAGTAAACATAAAAATTAAAAATAATGTTTCCATGTAAAGATTTTTGCTGCCAGAACAGTATATTGTAGATTTATATTTCACATACTTCAATCGTAAATGATAACTACATAACATCGATAAACAATCAAACAGATTTCGCTAAATCAAAAATAACAATAAAAAATCTTACCTGTATTGTGGAGAATAAAACTGACGAACAAAAGCGCTGCCAAATACTTCATCTCTGCAGATTGGTTCCCACTTTTAGACACGACAAAATAACGTAAAAACAAAGCCGTCGCTCTCAGATGCGAACTCTCATCAATGGTAATTCAGCAATGGTGGATTGGAGGTGTTTTCTTTAGGATTTCATTCGACAGTTCGCCATGTTTTGGCTTTCCTCTGACGTTTCGCGATTCGCGGAAAATATGTCGCGCGCAATCCAACCCCGGCCGAGAACCAGAGACGAAGAAAATTGCGCGCAGATGCGGAATTGTGCGAAAAACGTTGAGAAAGGATTGCCATGGATGCGTCTGACAGGTAGATTGGTGACTATCGATTTATAGGGCGCATCTACACCTAACAATTTTAACCGAAATGTTAAATTTATAATTTTGTTTTGTTTTGATCATCTAACGCAGCCATACTCAACCTGCGGCCCTCCGAGCTTTTTTGTGCGGCCCTAAAGACATTCATGGTTTACAAAATCTGGCATTCTATATTTCGTATATCTTGAGATTAATTTTGACTTTGACGTGCAGATAGTGACACCCGAAGAGGATTGTCTTTGTCGCATAAATATACCAAACCACCCACCGTCCTGGCACCTAGAAACAGCCACTATAGCAAATTTAGCTGCATTGGGATATAATTATGCAGAGCTTTTTGACGAATTTATTGAATTTAAGAACGATACTAATCTGAAAGCTATTTTTGAAGAGAAAAGAGAAGGAAAGGAGTACATCCATTTTTGGAAATTATTTCCAGAAAAATACAAGACTGTAAAAAATTGTGCCTTCCTGCTCCTCACATTGTTTGCATCAACATATCTTTGTGAATCATCATATTCCAAAATGAAATATGCAAAAAACGTATACAGGAATCGACTTACTGATTCTCACCTTGATGACGTATTGAGGGTAGCATGCAGCAATTATAAGCCCGATTTGTCTAAAATTGTTGAAAATTTATCACAATATCAAATATCACACTAATTTTGTAATAAACGATACATGTTACTTTTGAGTTTTACTTTTATCACTATTTTAATATTTAATGAACCGTATGCTGATAGAAGTGATATATACTATTACACGACAACCCTCCCCCCACCCCCCCGACGCGGGTTTTGATTTGCCAAGGTATCACTTGCGGCCCGCGAAGCTTTACAAATATATGTATGTGGCCCGGAGTCAAAAAAGGTTGAGTATCACTGATCTAATGAGTAGCTATTTTGATACATCAATTTCAGTAACAGAAAAACAATCGTATTTCCATGTAATTATCTTACTTGCAAAGCGATAAATAACTAAAAAGTTTAAAGCATTTTTTTTTAAATATGTTGCTGAATCATTTCTTTTCTGAAGTACCATTAATTTCTAAACACTGTTTGGTTAGACAGAAATGTGCACTTGGGGATTCTGCTTTTTTAAACTTACATTTCTTTCCTATAAGCCATCGTAGTGTTGCCAGTTAAAACCTTTTAAATGATTGTATCACCATCAATTTTCGTCTACTAATAAATATCAGGCTGTACCTGTATGCAAATTAGCGACATCAGTTTTATTTCAATCTTATGAATTGGGGACACTCACCAGTTTCATGTTGATCCTGAACCAAACCAAACCGTATTACTATCTTAAATACTTAATTTTAAACTACGTACGCTTTTCTGATGCATAAGACCTGTGACTTTATTAACAATTTAAAACCAGATACTCACAGTATCGCCCCGATGAAAGGTAACCATTCAGAATCGAAACTTTGCTTGAAATGGCTTTGGCCGTGTTTGGGGACCAAAATTAAATAGCCAGGTACTTTCCAACCACCCCATTCCACTTCAATTTCCCCTCCTCCCTCCAGCCTGATAAGATATCCTGTAGTGGGGTGCCATAGATCCACTGGCTTCGTTCGATTGATATAAACTGGTTTGTAGTAGCAACTTGCTACAAAGTTTTTATCCCTTGCAAACCAGGATTTTGGGCCAAGAAACCAGAGCGTTTTCTATGTTTGCCGCGCCGTGCGCCAGTTGAGTATAATTACTCATTAGTTTTTGTAAAATTATATTTTTGAATATAGTACTGCTTTACCATATAATGTGTTTATGTATTTATAAAAATTGTATGTATATATTGTAAGTAGTTTCTCCAGAACAGCTTCAGATCGACGGTTCCATACTTTATATTGTAAAATTTTTGTGTATAGTGCCAGGGAACATTTCTCCCTCTTCCTGTGTCAACTGTGATTAGAGGTGCATAAATGTGGAGATAATCTTCTCTACCCAATGAGCGGGCTGCCTATTGCTACTGTAGGCCTTTTATTTAATTTATTTCAAAGAATTGTAAACTGTGTTTTATGTGCTAGAGGCACTTGCTGATAACGATCTTATATTTAAGCACTCCCACTAAGGTAATGGGGGGTATAAGATGGAATTTGGACGGAGATGGAGGGGTCGATGGTGGGGGGTCCATCGAAGGTTCCAATAAATAATGTCAGATGTGTAAATTTGTAAGTTTGCATTAGAGCTGTAGTAGTTGTGATAATATAGTTTTCCAGTTAAATAAATAGGGGTTTACGCAAAATTTAAAAAAACAACACAACATTACTTTATCTCAAAAACAGAAAAATGTTAACGCGAGACTCTAAAAATGTAGAAACAAAACTTTAAACAGCTCTAAAAAGAAGATAGCACATCCAACGTTGTTCGTTGCGATCGTTGATAATACATTTGGAGAAATTATTTTTTTCTATCTGGTGATAAAACAAAAAGATAAAGAAATATATTTTGTTTTTTGAAGTTTTCTAATTTTTTCCATAAAGTTAAATAAGTGCCCTTCACAATAAAAATAAAACGAGGTTATCCTGTAAATAGGTACCTATAGTATGAATATGAGGTTATCCTGTAAATAGGTACCCATAGTATGAATATGAGGTTATCCTGTAAATAGGTACCCATAGTATGAATATGAGGTTATCCTGTAAATAGGTACCTATAGTATGAATATGAGGTTATCCTGTAAATAGGTACCCATAGTATGAATATGAGGTTATCCTGTAAATAGGTACCTATAGTATGAATATGAGGTTATCCTGTAAATAGGTACCCATAGTATGAATATGAGGTTATCCTGTAAATAGGTACCTATAGTATGAATTTGAAAACAGGAATATTTTTCATAGTGACAGGACATTATTTATTTTTACAGTTGACACACGCGTACATGTGACAAAGGAGAATATTTAAAATGTGTATTAATAATAATAATAACAAAGCATTTATATAGCGCAGTTTTGTGTTGTTTCACTTCAAGTATTATTAATTTACCAGCTAAATAGCCCTTAAAAAGTGACTATTCCGAACCGGCTCCATAATTCATTGGCGTGTCCCGCAGGTTAACTGATTGTCTTTACATTTTTTTTTTATATGAATACCGCGCACAAGAGTTCCAACTGCTCCCAACCGTTTGGAGCCAGTGAGACTATGGCATTCCCAATTGTGGAATGTTGTGAGGCTGAAGGTGTTGGGGAGGGGAAGGAGAAGGAGAAAGGGAAGAGGAAGGTGGGGAAATACCTGGCTATTCAGATCTGGTCACCAAACATGGTTAAAAGCCATTTCAAGCAACGTTTCAATTCTGAATGGTGGTCTTTCACCAGGGCGATACTGAGAGTATCTTCCACTCTGGAACATGCGCAAATATACTATATATTATTTTTAAATTAATTAATTGTGAAACAGCAAAAATTAAATAAAATTTACTTGCGCACGCTGGGATTTGAACCCGCGACCTTCGGATTCGTAGTCGAGAGCCTTACCCCTCGACCATGAATGTCCGTTCTCCTAGGCAGTAGAAATAGCAGGAGTTTTTCAAGAGTATTAAATGATGTGGAGTAAATACTTTTATTGCATTTTTCAAAACATGATCATTATTTTTGGACACAAGCAAAATATTCTTTAAAAGATAGAACCTCTTTTGAGATATTAAAATGTTAACATACACCTGTTGCCTCGTTTTAAATTCAAGAAAATACAAATTACTGCAATTATTAATAATTATTATATAAATCACATAATATTATATTTAAATTTCAAACTCCATCAATTTGACGATCACCGCCATCTTTAATATTTATCATTTGTACAGTCCCCGTTAAGAGCTGATTCTTGGCCGATTTCGGCTTTTAAACAAATAATGATCAGCTGACGAGCATTTCAGCACTAACATTACATTTGACAACTGAACACAATTTGATCAAAAGCTGAAGAGGGTCAAGAATCAGAGTTTAACGGGGATCGTTCAAATATCAAAAATCAAAATGGTAGTCACTAAATATGATGAACATCCCAAGCTTAATTTTAAGATAATATTTTCTGATACTTTCATTGCAAAAATCTCTTTTTTAAAGACACATGGGAAAATACAATACACAATTATTTTATTACTTTTTTAACCATCGACATGCCAAGATTCAAAACATCTTACCATGCACTGGAATACCCCATACAGGTTATCATTATAGGTTTTATAGGAATACACACAATACTAAAACAATAAATCCATTATTTAAGCTGATACAAGGAGGATAGCAATTTTAGAGATTTGGCAAGAAAATTCTACATGGTAACATAAGTAGGGGTAGTCTCCACCCCGCAGTTGTTATCCTTGGCGGACATGAGGATGTAGCCGTCGTTGCCCCAGTAGTTGGACCAGGAGTTCTTGATCAGCCAGTAGTCCTCTCCGTCCTGCGTTCCGTAGCCAACTGCCAACACGGCGTGGTCCAACTCGTCGATCTTGTTGTGACTGAGAAAAAAAATTATACATAAATCCGTACCCCGGGAGATCGCTATAAGAAATTTGAGTTAAATACTACATTATGTAGTACATAGTAATAATACTCTTAAAAAACAATGCATGTCAAATCGTAGACCATCACGGATACCAACTATACTGGACGGGTTGTGTGAAAATTACCACGCTTCTTATGACTAAACCAGAGCGCTAATGTGAAATGGTCAACAGATACCCCTCCACTCAATATTTACGAAGCCCTACCAGAAATTGGCCACGGTCCTCATTTCCCCTCGCCTGGTAAGGCCCTGGGTGTCTTCGATTGGCTGGGCGCTCGGGCCAATCCGAGCTCCTCGGATTTTAATCGACGCCGAGGCCTTAGGATAACTATTTTATACAATATTTAGGTTAAGTTTAACGGAGTTCAGCTGACAAACTAAATAAATAACACAGGAAGACAGACCTGACTCCTGTTAGTATTAAAAGGTAATAAAATAAAAGATATGTTTGGATATAAAAATTATACGTAAGAATTCCCTGATTGTAACTGGGCCTGGGACCCCATATTTTTTCTTGTATCCACAATAACAAAATAAATAAATATGAAAGAGAGAGGCAGTTTGGGTTGAGAGGAAGAACATAAGATGGCCAACTTCATGTAAAGTATAATGATTTGCTGATAATTACACAGCGCAGGCCACAAGCTCACAAAACACTCGCTTCGGGCGAGTTAGGGACGCACTGCAAATTAAGCAACATCTCGCCCGGCTTAGTTGGGACTCTTGTGGGGTATTCATATAAAAAAATGATTTAAGTAAAAAAAAAAATGTATTACCATTTTGATTCGTAGTAAACACCGTTGGAGTAAAAACTGAAGGTTTTCTGTGAGGCATCGATGGCGACAGAGATGGGCCCGTGCTTGAATATCGCCAGCTAAAACAAACAAATAATTAACATTCTTAATATATTTATATATTTTTTTAATATTCACTTATATACACATCTGAACACATGTACATAATCATATGTGTAATGTATGTAAAGCAAAAAATTCCACACAGGCAAGGCCAGTGCGTGGGTATACCTGGTATTAGTTAGTGGCAGTATATTAGTATATTTGTATTAATACATGGATTTTGAAGGTAAGTTAAATAAAAAATTATAAGTTAAATAAGAAAAAGAAAATGAAAAAAAAGAAAAGAAAATGGGGAAAATATACAATTATAGCAGGAAAAGGTTGATATCTTTGGTTTTAATCCAGTTTTTTATAACATTTTTGTATGTGTTTAAAGACGACATGTTTGGACACTTCATTAGACATTCTGTAGATAGTAAATTATAAATTTTAGGAGCAATAAATAAGCACGTCTCTGCGCAAGCCTAGTTTTACACAAAGGTACTTCAAGTACGTTATTTATACTGTTGCTAAAGGGATTTTCGTTTTTTGGGAATAGTTTTTTTCTTGAAAATATATATTTTAGGCACTGTTGACAATAAATTTTTCTTACATCTAACAGTTCAGCCTCATGGAATAATTGTATGGAGGGGAAGGTACTTTCTTTATGTAACATTATTTTTAGTATTAATTTTTGAGATGTTTCAAGTGGTTTAATGTAAGTATTATAAATTCCCCACATAATTGAAATAAATTAGGGGTACTATAATAACTAGTGACTTGAGACAATACGGCGTTTGTCGAAACTTTCTTAATCATTGAAGAAGATAATATTAACACATCCCAAATGAACCACGAAACCGAAAAAACAACAGAAATTAAAAAGATTTCAGTCGCATCTGGGACTCGAACCCAGGACCTCTACCTATCCGGGGTAACCGCTTAACCAACTTAGCTAATGAGACCAGTTCAATTACGCCATTTACACCGATATCATACTTCATGTTCAAGATTTGTTAATATTATCCTCCATTTTTATAAATCCCTTCAAAAATAAATTGAAGAAACTTTCTTAACTTAGGAATATAACATCTTATCTAAAAATGCAATATAATCTGTTTGTTTTACTAGCACTTTTACAAATACCATTAAAAACAAGCGGTCAGAGAATAGCACGAACAAGAAAATAAAAACTTATAACAAATATTTACTACTAACTATAGAAAGGAAAATAATAACATTTAACTTGCATCCTAAATGCATCCTTGCATATTCTAAAATGTAAATATGTTAGTTGTAAGCCTCTGTCACTAGTTTTAAGTCACTAGCTACGGGTCTAAGTTGTAAGTCACTAGCAATATAAGTATTAAATGCAAGTCACTAAATATAAATCTGAATTAAGTAGTCTCTAGTTATAAATCTTAGCTGTAAGCCATTAGTAATAAATCTAATATGTAAATTATTAGTTATAAGTCTAAGTGATGAGGTATAGGTTAGATAAATTATGTTGTAAAACGCTCTTGAGGTGATTTTCTCAAGAAAACGGTGCTATAAAAATAATCCATTTATTATTTTTTTGACCGGTCAGTGGCCGAGTTGGTATCGCCTTTGGGTCTCACCCAGACGTCGTGAGTTCAATTCCTCGGCTGGTTAAGTCCTCCAGTCCTCCATTTACGACACAAGCAACATCTTCCGCTTACTGTGATGGTAGTAGGAGATTTTCAAATATTGTCAGGTTATTCGTAACCAGGGAATATTTGTCTTTATTTTAATAAAAAAAAAAAAATTATTATTATTATCCTTATTGTGTAAGGTTCAGCTAGCTGGCAAAGTGACCGATAGGGGGCCATCTCGGTGACACTCGTTAAACTTCCGAGGTCACGTGTATTTAAAAATTCCTTCATTACCACTGGGAACAAACTTCAACATTGTTCAGCCTAGGTTATTTAATTTCACCATCAGGGGGATTGTGTTGTTTTGAATTTGTATGAAGGATTTGCTTGGGACCATGAGCCCATATCGTAGGTCCAATGCTAAGTTGCGAATCTGCTAAATCACCTTCAGATTAGATTAGAGGTTTGAAGTCTCTAAACTGACATCAAAAACTGATGAATATTATTACTAAACCAGTTACATATGCGTTAATATCCATCAATCAACATAAACTGTTATTTTATAGTTCGAGTACATCAATTATGCTTTTGCAGATTCGCGACTTTGGCATTGGCCCGACGATATTTGCTGAATCCATTCAGCGCAGCACCTATGGGAACATCGCGTTGCTCTTCGACCGTAGAATTCGGTCGCGTGGATTTTAACACCGCGTTGTTTATATTGTACTTATATTATAATGCTAATAGTTAGTCTCATGTTCTCATATTTTTTATGAGAGTTCACTGCACAAACACTCTTTAGAGAAAACTGCCACTATTTATGAAGGATGAGTGTAATTTAAGGAAAATAAATACGTGGATAAAGTGTAAAGAGAATGGAGGACGAATTAGGTGAATGCATCAAAGTTGAAAACACCTACCCTGAGAGCATCCCGATTGTTGGCAGTCACATTGACATATCCAGTGATGGGGGCCAACAGGGTTACGTTGTCAGCGTGGCAATATCCATCCTGGAACAAACAAAAAACATTGTACAAATATGGAAAGAAATTTAAAATTTTCGCCTTTTGAAAAAAACCTCATGGTTGTAGAGGTAATCTTTTGTACAACCTGCAGTTATAATGTAACCACAGGTAAAACTGTTATTCATTACGCTGTAACTGCTTACTTGTATTGTACCTATTTACGTCTTTTACACTCTAATTATTATTTTATGTACCGTATTATTATACTCCTTTGTATAACTATGTAATAAATGTATCAACATGTAAAAGCCTTATTGGCGTGAATAAATAAATAAATAGCCTAATTCAATAGAGGTAATATAAATAGAGGAGTCATCTATAAACACGCAATTTCACAGTTTGGTCTCTGAACTATGAAGTTCATTCACACCCTATTGAAAGAATCCAACGTAACTACTATACACTAAATCAAAAAAAAAATGCATATCATACTTTAATCTTGTATACTTTAAACTTTTATACTCTATACTTTAAACTTTTACATCTCATATGTAATTCGTTATTACTACACACTAAATTTATTGTAAAAAAAAGCATATTACTTAATCTTTTATTTTTCAAACTATTATACTTTATATTTTATACTTGTACATCTCAATTGTAATTCATTATTACTCTACACTAATTTTAAAATGCATATCATACTTTAGTATCTTATACTTTAAACTTTTACTCTCACTATACACTTTTACATCTCATATGTAATTTATTATTTCTCTACAGTAAACTAAAAAAATGCATATCATACCTTTAACTTATATTCTTTAAACTTTCATACTTTATATTTTAAACTTTTACATCTCATTTGTAATTCATTATTATTCTACACTAATTTAAAAAATGCAACATACTTAAACAAAAAAAAAAACAAAAAAACACAATATATATATATTTTTTTTAATTTACTTTATGGATTGTTTTATATTCTTTTATGTGTATGTATATTAATATGAACTAATCTTATCAATTTGAGTGTCCTAAAACGGGATTTGCTCCTAGTTGGACAGTCAAAGTCTTCTTAAATATTTCTGTAAAATAATGTGTGTTTCAAATAAATATTATTATTATTATTATTATTAAATTCTTAAGATACGTAAATTTTAGAATGGGTATTCCTGGAGAATGCACAGATTACGATTATCTACTTTATTCATTAAATTTAATAAAATAATCTGAATGTAGAATTATTTGCAATGTAACATATTTGTTTAAGATTGTTAATTCAATGTTTTATACCCCTGAACTGCTATATTTGATTGCTTTTCGTATACCTAGTAGGACAAGACAGTTCCTACTATTTTATTGTGACAATTCAACTTCAGCGTCGCAATATTATTCCCCTATGCGACGGATTCATCATTTGGGGAACAAATACTTGTTGATGTTGTTGACATATTTGGCACAACAATGTTACAGTATAAGCATGCACTAGTACGGTTTTTTTCATCCAGTATTTGAAACTATTTAAGTCTGGATAAAAGAGTCAAATTATGTTGTTTCTTTTTATATTATCTATTATAATACATATGTACCTTTTCAAAGTTATTTGTAAATGTTCATGTAAAAGCCTGTAACGGGCGTAAATAAATAAATAATTTGAAGCAGTGTTGTGTGGAGGCATAAGGAGCGGAGTGGAGACTCGGATTCGACAGTTGACCCATTTTAACAGGAATTTGCTGAGCACTGTATTGTGGTATGCCAGGAGTAGCTAGGCCACACAATTTGAGTATGTACCTTCATATTCGTGTTCTGTGAACTTGGTAATTTAGCCAGAAAAACTTATTACCGCTGAAGAGTCACTCTGTCGGATTTTACAAACTTTTTGGGAATGTTTTTGCCTCGGTTTTAGCAGTATCTAAATCAAATGGAACAGAGTAATTTGACTAGCAATGCGCTGAGAGCTGCTTGTAAGTTACTGTTTGTACTGGATCGGTCGAGCTTTGATTTGAATATCTACTATGAAGTGGGGTCATTTCGAATCCCTCGAGTCTCACATCAGAGAACCTTAGAAATACTGATAGAAAATACATTTAATATCTAAGTGCGAATATGCTTTAAATTTGAAAGCCAAAAAGATGGGTGATTGAATTTTAATCTCACTACAGGTTTACACTGACGTCATATTCCCAAGAAGTCAATCATAAATATTGTAATAAAATTAGTTAGTTTAGTCACCTGTCCCAAATAACCGCCATATTCATCTTCCAGTGGAACTCCGCCGTGCTTCATGATCCACTGGTACGACCTAAAGTCCTCGCCACCATCGCAGCCATTGTTTCCAAAGCTGCAAATAAAACAAATAAATAATTAACATCTAATTATCGGCTGGAAACTCCGCTCAAACATGAAAAAAAGTATGTATACAAAAACAATATAAAGTAACTAACACAGTAAAGAACATTTTCAAGCATGCAAACTCAGCCATCCAGACAAATCGGCAATTGCTGAGCACTTAATTGAAACCGGCCATTACTTTGAATTTGTTCCTGAAGTGGTGGGAAGACCTAGAACGCATCAAGCACGCCTAATTATGGAAGCAATTGAAATCCACAAAAACCCCATTAATAGAGAAGATGGAGCTAGACTTAATAGTTCTTGGTTTCTATCTTGGTAGCTATCAAGTACCGACGGCTACCAAGAACTATTCTACATACATAAATACACACTTCACCACAATCTACACATATGCCTTGATGACGGACATTCTAACGTTGTCCAGGAAGTGCAACACGGCATATTATCCTAAAAACTTATTGAGAAAAAAAACAATATAAGGTATATTTACCCCCAGGAGCAGTCAATCAGAGCCTGCTGACTCAGTCTCTTCAAGTGGCCCCCGTTCTTAAGAAACAGAGCGCCCTCCATAGTGCCGATGGTTCCAAAAGACCAGCAGGATCCGCACACAGATTGGTCTGACGGACAAAAACAAAACGTTCAATTGCTTGTACATATATGAATCAAGATTCCAGGGAGACTGTGGGGAGTGGAAGGGGAAAGGGATGGGGGGAGGAAGGTTGGGAAGTACCTGACTATTCATATCAGGTCATTAAACAAAGCTAACCATTTCAAGCAATGTTTCAATTCTGAATTGTACTCTTTCACCGTGGTGTTATTAAGAGTACATATCTACCACTCTCTCTGTACATGTTGCTTGCCAAACCGAGAACTCCAGCTTGGAGAAGCTCATGGTCACTGGTAAAGTGGAAGGCAGAAGAAGCAGAGGAAGGTCACTTATGCGTTGGAGTGACTAAATTTCGCAGGCGTCCAGAACGTGTGTCCGCAGCTCTCCACGCAGCGCAGGATCGCGAGGATTGGAGGAGCCTCGTACACGAGGGAAATTGGAGTGGGGATCACGATCCTTAGCAATAAGGAAGCGACTCAAAAAAAAGATCTACCACTCTGGAACATGTTGCTAATATACTAATTATATGTTTGAATTATTAAAGAAAAAATTATTAAACCATGCTGGGTTTTAAACTTATGTCTTCTCAGAGATTGTACGGAAAGAGTTCACAAAAAAGGAGGATTACAGTCTGGCCTGTCTTTAGCTCCAGCACAAGTGTCAAACAGAATGAATAAACCTACCTTTAACAGGGGTGACGGCCCCTCGTAGCCTCCAGTCCCACTCGCTGGGCACGGCAGCCCTAAGGCTCTGCAGATGGCCGGCGTTGTAGGGGAAGGGCGAGGCCCCGTTGTCGAGCTGGGTGAACTGGCGCCCCCGGAGGTAGGCCCTCTCCTTGTCGGTCCTGTCGGCAAGGTGGTTCACTGTGAGAGTGTAGCCCTTGTTGGCGCGGTTCAGGGAGTTGATGTACCTGGTGAAGAATATGAAAATGTGCAATATTAATCCGACAAATAAGGTCAATCAGAATTTATCTACGATTTCTTTAAAACTTTTTGATAAATTAGCATGCTCGTTCAAAACAGTGATTTATTATAGCTTGTGTAAATAGAAATTAAATTTTTGTCGTGGGAAAATCTGACTGTAATGTCTTTTTTTTGTATAATGGCCGTTTATATTAAGGTTTCTGTGATGTTGGGATAGCAGAATAATAAACAAGATACTATAATTAACACTTTATTATTATCTCAGCTGAGAGGTGATAATGAAGAGACACCGGACAACCATGCATACTCTTTATATACCTACGGTTGTTTTGCTTCGATGCCGTCTCGGATTTTATACATTGTTTGGACACATTTGTCATACCGGACGATGCTATTTATGGAGGTTTCCCTTGTTATAATATAAAAATATATGTGCAGCAGAACCCCGTTAATTCCAAATCCACTAGACCTCGAAAACCAAATTTCGAATTAACAAATTCCCACAAACATAATCCGAATCTGAAGAAAAAAATTTTTTTATCTCTCGCCGAAAAGTCGAGTTCTGCGGCTGCCCCTTCAAATTCATTTGTAATATGGCTTATTGGTGTGAAAATTCAATTTTTGCAGGCGAATACCGCCGCAGCAGGCCCATCAAATTTGACGGTCTCGGTGGTTGAGTGGTTACAATCCCTGGCTATGAATCCGGAGGTCGCGGGTTCAAATCCCGGCGGGCGCAAATAAATTTTCACTATTTATTCATTAAAAATATTATGTGCAATATTTGCGGCGCTTTCCATAGTGGTAGATACTATCAGTATCGCCCTGGTGAAAGACCACCATTCAGAATCGAAACGATGCTTGAAATGGCTTTAGCCGTGTTTGGTGAACAGATCTGAATAGCCAGGTACTGCCCCACCTTCCTCCTTCCCCTCCTTAATTGGGAATGCCATAGTCTCACTGTCTCCAGATGGTTGGAAGCAGTCGGGACTTTTGCGTGGTATCACATAAAAATACAACATATTTGAATGTAAAACGAAATTTCGCATCCAATAAAATTCAGATATTCAAGTAAATTCATAAAGATCATCGTATTTCAGAGTAAATCCAAATTTCGTGATCAATACCGCCACGGTTGGCCATAAAAATTCTGATATTCAAAATAAATTTGTAAAAATACAACATATTCAAGTGTTAAAAAATCAACACCGATTACTGGCTCGGTCAGCATGTCAAATTCAGAAATAAAAATAATAATACGAATTAGGATGACGTATAACCGCATAAATCAAAATTTAAAATATCAAATTTACGAAAATATATTATATATTTTCACACAAATCAAATTTTAGCGAATTAAATGAACAAATTTTCGTGCGTGGAACAAAACAAATTTAGAATTATGAATGAATTTCAAATTAAACCTTTTTTTGAGCATAAATTTCGAATTACGCATTTTTTTTAATTATCGGGGTTCAAATTAACAGGGTTCTGTTGTAATAATACCTTAGATTTTGTCTGAAGATCTCCTTCCTCTCATTGTGCTCCTTAGTGTGCTTGTAATGCTTCTTGTGTTTTCCCGTGAACCTGAAACCAAGATTAAAATCACAAATAAATAGATACAATGGGAGATATGGCATGGAGGCATGCCGACTGTCACCGAGCTACAATGAAACTGCATGAACTATCAAAGTGGCTATGGAATCAAAGTTATTCATTTGGTGTGTAGGTAGGATCTGATTAGCCTCTCAGAAACTAGGCGTACTGTACAGGGCCCGCAGATATTTTAATAATATGCAACTGTCGACCCTGTACAAATCGCAAGTGTGCCTCACTGTAGAAATTGGTAGCCACCTCTGGTCAGGAGCCCTAAAATATCTGAAAAAACCCTAGACCCTGACCCTGTGCAGAAACGGGTAGTCTGTTTGATAGATTCTTCTATCTTAACAAACGGATTGCAATCTTTAGAGTACGACGTCAGGAGGAAATGCTGTCTATGTTCTACCGGTATTTCAATGGAAGATGCTCTGATGAACTAGCATTATTCATCACTTCGGCACTGGTGCAGTCGGGAAAAACGCCAAATGCGTGTACAACATTTGTACACGGTTGACATTTGTCACATGAGAACGGGTCGCTTCTACAACTCGTTCTTGTGTTCAACGGCTCGGCTGTGGAATGATCTGCCGGCCTCTGTGTTTCCTCTCTCCTACAAGACGGGTCTCTTCAAGGTCCATGTTCACTCCTTCCTATTGTCCAAAAGACTCCACACTGACCCAAAGATGACCTAGGCCTTGAGGGAAATTATTTTCCTCAAGGCCTCCAGTGTGGAGTATGTAAATGTAATGTGGCGGCTAAAACTGTATTTTTAACTGTTATTCTGAAAACATTTTTATTCTTACACCATATTTTGTACTTAAATTAAATTGGAGTGACTGACCAACAATTAAATGCAATTTACATGATGTCGTCATTCGGGTATTGACTGGCGGCGAGCGATCATTTGGAGATTTAAAGTAAAAAAACAATAATTATGGTTTCCTGCGCATTCAACCATTGTAAAAATAATATCAAAACTATCACATTACATTCCACAGATATGCGTCTTTTTACTTATTCAATTACATTATACTCGTACATTAACAATTTTAGTGATCGGCAAAATCGCTGCCGTCCACGTTCTTTTACATGATTTTGACTGCGGTAAGCAAATTTAAAACATTTGTAAAAAGGGTCAAACTAAATACTCCTACAAAATATTCAGTTTTTGTAAACAGACAGAACCTTTTTCTTATTTACTGTTTTACTCTTATTGGCGGTATGGGTTGGTTGTTTTACTCTTTTGGAGTATGTTACCGCAGCTACGGGAAAAAAAGTAGATTTGCCATGAATTCCGCACAATAAGGAACACCAGTGAAAAATATAATGGCTTTAAAAATATATATTCATATAGATCAGCGAACGCTGATTCTGAACATATAACTTTTATTATATATATAATTACAAGTAGAATTTATAAATCGTTATTTAAAAGTGAATAAAAAATCAACTCATCAAAACACCTTGTTATGTTGGTACCATTGAATTTGGAACATCTGAAGTCACATGCGCATTCTGTTTTTGGATTAGTAGGGAAATTTTTATCTTTCAATTTTGTGTTGTATGTTTTAAGTTTTGATGAAATTTAAACTTAATTTGGGTGACTTTAATCTCTATAATTGTTGTTCAATATAAAAAAAAACTATTATTGGTGAAATAAATTAGAGTATTCATGAGCAAACCAATTATCAATACGGATATTATGATAATATTAATGCTCAATACTATTATTATTCTTTGAGTTAAGTTTCTAAAAAGGTACATAATTTTATTCCTTATGTTTAGTTATGGTTTACTATGAATAGAATATAAAATGATGTACGGTAAAGATCATCCTGTTTTGACATTTGACATTCTAACCTCAAAACTGACCAAAACCGACTGGCCATAGATTTGGAGCGTTTTGGTGGGTTTTGAACATTTTAAATTTGAAAATTATTTTAACTATGAAAACTAACTTTAGAAAAAAAACGAAGTATACAGGTATTTAAGTTTGAATGTCATTAATGATAAAAAAAATTAGACTGGAGTTCCTTATTGCAAAAGGGACGAGTTCATCATTGGCAGATTTGCTTTTCGTAAAGTGTTTCGACAGCTCTGAAGAATCCCAATTCTGGGTTGGCGGCGAAGTTAATCTGGCTCGAGAACCAGATGAGAAAAAGGTGATAGGAAAGACTGAAAGAAACAGGAGGATGCCACGGTAATAGTATAGGCCTACCTTGGTTCGTGGATATCCTCTAGCACTCGATTCACCTAACTGAAACTTCACTGCGATCCAGAATTGGCCAGTTGCTCTTGTCGCGGCATTGAACACTTTTTTGTTCCTGCGCGTAATTCACTATCTTCTTCCAGTGACAATAGAGATCGATCCGGGGGAGGGTGGGGGGTGGGTGGTTAATAATTGTGCATTTAAGAAGCCAAAACAAAGTAAATACTAATACTTTGCAGTGCAATGCAAGTTGCCTGGAGACTGTGGGGGATTAATTTATTTACAAATCAAATGACAGTGATCCACCTAAGTTCGCCCCCCTTATTTAGGTTTCTTCCCCTTGCGTGTAAAGGCATCTCTAGTAATTACCTGCTCTGTGGATTTACCTGTTAAATTCATCCTCTACATGTTGGGTGGTGGTGGGGTGAATAAATTCCATCATGGGGTTGAAGGTGTACAAGTGCTTGGCTCCTGGACCAGGGAAGTTGATGCAAGGCATTTCTGCAAATAAACATTACCTACATGTAAATAGAGAATGGTAGAAGATGTCGGGGCCCCAAGGGGGATAGCCACGATCAAGTGAATCAAATACGTGAGTCTAGTCATGCCAAGAGTCAGAATAATATAAGATGTGATTTTTTTTTAAATGTGAACCCATACCCAATTGGACTATGTTGTGAGGTAGTGGTATAGGGAAGCATAAGGTGAAGTGGATGGTAGTGAAGTACCTGGCTATTCGGATCTGTTCACCAAACACAGCTAAACCCATTTCAAGCAACGTTTCGATTTTGAATGGTGGAAGCAAGAACAGTCCAAATAATAATAATAAATGGTTAAGTTCTTACAGCACCGTTTAGTGATTAAAATCACCTCAAAGGTGTTTTACATCCAAGAATATGAACCCAGCACATTAAAAACTCTCTCCCCAATTTTTTCAGCATTCGTACGAGAGGGTTCAACCAGTCTGACGCATCAGACTTGGCCGACCTGAGCGTGAGCTGCCTCTGAGTAAGATTGTTCCTCACGCAGAGATCAGTGAAGTATGATCTTGAAGCAAGTGTGGGCAGTCACGTAGAAGAGGTGTGATATGACAGTATTTAGTAGTACCGCATATTAGACGAGCTGCTGTGTTGAACACTCCTTGCAGTCTGTTCAAATGTACATTAGACAGACCTGCATACAAACTATTGCAGTAGTCCAGTCTGGAGAGCAGACTACTAGAGCATTAACCAGAGTCTTAGCAGAATCTCTTGAGACACCATCTCATGGATTTTAATTGTCTCAATAGGAATGTCTGCGCTGCCTGTTTCATTCATACATAACTTAATTTTGGAATTGAGGTCAAAATACCGATCCATACTTTATAATATTAATTAAGGTTTAGTAAATATCTAGTACTGATGAAAAGCATTTTATTTATTTTTGTTTTAAATTATGAAGTATATGCCGTGAAAAATAACAATTTTCATAATTTTAGGGGCAGCTTAGAAAATTATTTGCAGGTTTATTATACATATTTTTTTAAATTATCATATTTGCTATGTAAATATGATTATGTAAATGTAAATAAGAATAAAAAACAAAACATTGATACAAGCCATAAGTGCGGGAAACACCGATTTATTCTAATCCATAATACGGTACCCGAGGTCTGTCTACCTGAGGGTAATTTACAAACGCCCGGCTTTAAATCCCGGGAATTTCGCAGTCGCCAGAAGAAGGCAGTTACGGGGATTAACAGCGAATTAATTAAAAGCCACCGAGCCACAGTTCGAAGTTCACGAAGGAACCCGAAGAAGAGTTCGGATATGATTAAAAAGGGGGACTTTGGCCGAAGCAAGGTCAGTAGTGGACAGAGACAAGTCAGTAGAGACCGTCCGGCCAGTGGTTGTAGTCGAGACTCCCGTCTCCTACAAAGCAAGCAGGCCACTTGCATCCCCAGCCTGAGACGCTGCGGGAAAACTCGGCAGGAACCGCCGAACCCCAACGCCCACCGTTCGAGTGCAGTCGAGTGCCCTTCGCCTCCTGCCTCCCAGCGCCGTGATCCCATCAAGGCACCGCAGGAATCACCACCGGACAGCAGTTGAGCGCCTCTGGCATCCTGCTGATCATCCTCTTGAACCGTCTGAAACCGGTCGTCAAGCGAAAGCCGAAACGCGTGTCCGCCCAGCACCAAAACCTCCCCCTACCGGAAGTACCACCTGCTCTCTGAAGCTTCCAACACCAACATCGAGACGACTGGTAATCTCCCCACTGGACCGTGTGCAGATTACCCGTAAAAAAACAGTTCGTGTAATTAAGTGACACCCACAATACCTACCAGTTAAGAATGTATTTTAGATTGTGAATTAATAAAATACTTGACACTCAACGAAGTTACCTGTTTCTACTGAACCCCAATGACCCCATCATGTCAACATTTTTAAAAAAATGTTTTAAAAAATGTGTGATATTTTAAATTATGTACTGCAAATTTGTGTTACAACGTAAATTAGGCGTTTTTAATTTAATTTAAAGTCCACCGTAATGTTTATTTTAATTTTTTATTTTATATTACATTATATTTTCAAAGCAGACGGGGTAAAACTTTTTTATAAATCACCGTTAGCCCCCAAATAATTGTTAAAGATGCCTCTAAAATCGTGAAAAATCAATTCATGTAATGGCCTATATTTCATAATGTAAAACAAAAATAAATAAATTACTTCTAATCCGTACTAGATATTTACTATACTTTTTGATGAAATAAAATCATTAGGTTTAGGTGAGTATTTTGGCCTCAAATCCAAAATTAAGTTTTGTATGAAAAAAGCCGTGCAGCCGTTCCTCTTAAATATACTAGACTTTACTGTATTGTCAAGTATTATAGCAAAGATGGATTTATGTGACAGTCCATCCTCTCTGCCTACCTCTGTGGAAAAATGGCATGATGGTTGGTTAGTTAGTACTTACTGGTATCCGGGATGAAGACATCCTTGGGAATGTCATCCACACTGTATTCATCATAGTCCAGGTAATAGTGATCATAGTGGGACCCCAGCAGCGAGTTGAAGCCGCGCATCTCATACCTAAAGGGATCAATGAAAACGGACATTAATTAATAACTCCAAATGAAGTAATTCAGCTTATTGGCGGCTTGGGTTAGTTTGGAGTATGTTACCAGAACTACGGGAAAAGAGTAGATTTGCCATAAATTCCGAACAATTGTAAAAAGGACGAGTTGATCATTGGCAGATTTGCTTTTCGAAAAGTAAATACTAATACTTTGCAGTGCAATGCGAGTTGCCTGAAGACTGTCGGGATTCATTTATTCACAAATCAATCAATCTTGATTAATCACCCGAAAGAATCAAGGAAAACAGGCTTTGATTAACAACTCCCGATGAAAGAATTCAGTCCCTCCCTCAAAATGAGTGTCGCATTTAACATTTATTTATATATTAACGCATCATTGTCCATTTACACAAAACATACGACATGAAAATGAGGAAAAGAAGAGTTACATAAAAAAAAGGATATACACAATACATGAATGAAGCAATGACAAAAATATACATTTGAGAGAACACTCAAGTCAAAGCCTGAACAAGGTCAATGATGTTATATTAAATTATATTCTTCAAGTTTATTTTCGTAAAGACCGACAAAATCTGGATATGGGCCAGATTTAATTGTTTAACAAGGTCAATGATGTTATATTAAATTATATTCTTCAAGTTTATTTTCGTAAAGACCGACAAAATCTGGATATGGGCCAGATTTAATTGTTAAAATCTAACAATCATACTTTTATTAAAAATACAGGGATCAATATTCTTCACATTAATAGTAAAGGTAAACGCTTAGATAATTTAGAAGCCTTGGAAATAAAGAAATCTCTTAATAATAATGAGTTTATTATTAACAATAAAAAAAAAAAAACATATCTTACAGCCCTATTTTAAATATGTTTCCTATCACCCCTCCCTCAATCTCTATCTCTTCTCCCACTCTTTACTAATCCCTAGTCAGGCCCCCACCCCCACTGTGACACGTAACATGTATGTTCTCCCATAATTTTGTAATACTGTTTTTTAGTATATATTTTATGCCCTGATGATGGAACGGTTGATCTGAAACTGTTAAAAATAAAAAGTGGTTAAAACCAAGTTTGATTGTTTCACTTAAAATTACTGATAAAATCATTTAGACTGGTAACAAAAATTTCAAGGGCCCGGATTGAGTTAACAAGTCTGGAAGTCTCGACATTCCGGACAGTGGAGAATGGTTGAAATCAAATCATATTTTTAAATATGAATTTAAAGAATTATTTTAGGGTTCTTTATAGAATAGGTGAACACACATATGTAATCAGAATGCCAGAAGATCAACTTCCGCACGAAATACTGGCGGTAATTCCAGGGAGAAGATGTCCAGTGAGCCACTCTGGGTAAAGTTGGGAAAAGCCACTCCAGAGGCTGGACCTGCAATGGACCGACGTCGCTGAAGTAGGACAGGGACACCTGGAGGCGCCTTGTCAAAGTGATGGGTTGCCAACCAGAATAGGACAAGGGAATGAAGATGAGATGAGATCAGGGGATTTAAGATGGTATGGTGGTTCATTTTACCTTCATCTAAATTGGTAATAGTATAATAAGCATGTATGTATGTAGTAATTGTCATTGTGTTTAATTCGTAGAACTCCTTTTAATTTCATTTTTATATTTAATAATGTTATTCAGTGCTGCGAGTATTTTAGTTTTTTTTATTATTGTGATAGCTGTTTCAGTGTTCAAACTGTGGATAGGCCACATTGAGACGACTTACTTACATATATGATTTTATTTACCCTTGTGTCGAACGTGTTTGCCTCCCCGCACAAATGGTGGTATGACGTGGTAGCAATGTTTAACGTGACCATGAACCCATTTGCCTGAACTATGTTTAATTGTAAGGGAGTCGGGTTATATGAAAATTAAATAATATTGCTGTTCCAAATGGCCTGACTCCCAGTTTCATTCTGTTCAAATGTATGCAAACTTGTTCCTGATAGATTCAAAAGTATACAAATTAAATTATGACTGAAATAAATAGGTGAGAGCGAGATAACGGAGTGAGAGAGATAGAGATGTTGGTGCGCGTCGCTGGATGTTCACTCGCAGTGCTAGGCCACGAGCGGGTACGTGATCGCGCACCCAAACCTAGTTCCTTGGTGACTCAAACGTCATTGAGGAGGAGTATAAATGCCCCTGTAAAACCAGTACGAAGGCAGATAGCCAGCAACCTCCGATCTACCAACACTTCTTCCTCGATCACTCCGCTCTCCCCTCGACTTCGGCCCCGCTTTTGATGATGGCATATTTTTCTTAATTGTTTTATAATGACGTGAATACTGTTAAGACAATGAATTTAGTGTGTGGTAAATCCTAAGGAGTGGGAATGGATCATTTTTTATTGGATCTATTAACGTAGGATCATTAGTTCTTTTATTTGTCTCTAGTTGTTCCAGTAAATTAAAAATGTATGTTGTGTTCACCTGACGGGAATGGGCAGAGAATCTGAGATATCCCCGGAGGGCCTCCTGAACTTGATCCAGATGGTGTACTTGTTGGTCTTCTCGCCAAACTTCTCAGTCATGCGCCACTTCTGCGCCTGCTCCCCTCGCATCGTCTCCTCACCTGCAAATACCCAACACGGTTAATCTGTAATGTTCACCACTCGGGAATGTGCCGCAAATACACAATATATTTTTTATTCCAATTAAATGCGAAATACAAACATATGAAAAATAAATATATTATTTGCGCACTCCGGGACACCTCTGACTTCGTAGGCGAGGACCTTAACCGCTAGATCACTAATTCAAACTTGAAACAAAAAAATTGTTAAATTAACTCTAGTCAAAAAACAAGTTTCTAATTTAAATTTGCTAACAAAGAAAGAGTTACAATTACATAAAATTTCAAACAAAACTTTTATTTCCATTTATTTTAATAACTTATTGAAGCTTATGAACCTCATTGTATTATTTAATCATTGAATAGATGTCCCATTTAAATAAAAATCGGATAGGTATATCCGAGACACTATCTAGACTGAAATTATATTCGGGTAGAACTTTGTAATCATCATAAAGACAGCATTCTGGGATGGGATTTAATGGAGGATAATATTGACAAGTCTTGAAATTGAGATTCGATATCGATGAAGATGGCGTAAAGTGAACTGGTCTCATTAGGTCAGTTGATATAGTGGTTGTCCCGGTAAGACAGAGGTGCTGGGTTCGATCCCCAGATGCGACTGATACCTTTTTATTTTCTGTAGTTTTTTTTCCGTTTCGTGTTTCATTTAAGACTTGTTAATATTTGCTTCTTCAATGATTAAAACTTTTATAATTAGTAATTTTTATGTACATTTTCCTCACCATAGTACTCGAATCCCGTCAGATCGGGGAGGATGGACTGCACCCCCACGGCCATCTCCTCGCTCCCATTGACCTGGAGACAGGTCTGCTGGTTCAGCTGCTTCTCCGTTGTCACGGGGGCAATCTTAAAGGTGGAGCCGAACTTGTAGGCCTCCCGGGGACCCACCTGGTAGGTCTTCACCATGCCACCATAATAGTCAATCCGGGACACGGAGTTTGGCTCGTCATACCTGGTGATAATCATATTATATATTGAATAAATTGTTGTTAAACAACTACATTAACCCCAGGTGCACCAGCGTGTCCGATAGGTAATGCAAAATTTGTATCAGTTGAACACCAGTGTGTCCGACTAGTGACACAAAAAACATACTTCCGTTTGTGGGATTTTCGAAATTAAAAAATGTTCGTAGCTTACTAAATTAAATCGTATTCTTTTTCTTGTATTTTTTCGGCATTCACTATATAGCAATTTCTAGACGTTTTGTTTGTAAGTTTTATTTACTATGTACTTTTACTATTTTTGATTTATTAAATTCGCTACCGGTTTCGACACAACTGTGTCATTCACTAGCGTTCTTAAATCTTGTGTCGAAACCGGTAGCAAATTTAATAAATCAAAAATAGCAAAAGTACATAGTAAATAAAACTTCCAAACAAAATAAATCATATTCGTTTGCCAACAAAATAATAAATCAGATAACAATCCAGCTTTTCATATTTTTGATATGCCGCTCTCGTCTGGAATTTAAAACAAAATAACTGTCGGATACTTAAATAGTACACAACTGCTGACCCTGTACAAATCGCAAGTGCGCCCCACTGTAGAATTAGGCAGTCACCTCTGGTCGGGAGCACCAAAATACCTGAAAAAAATCCTTGCAAAAACAAGCACATGAGAACGGGATGCTCCTACGACTCATTCTTGTGTTCAACGGCCCGGCTGTGGAATGATCTGCTGGCCTCTGTGCTTCCCCCATACCTACAACATAGGTCTCTTCAAGACCCAAGTTCACTCTTTCCTATCCTCTAAAAGACCCTCCACACAGCATCTCCAAAGATGATATAGGCCGTGAGGGAAATTATTTCCCTCAGGGCCCCCTGTGTGGAGTTAATGTAAAAAAAATAAAAAATATATAATAATGATGTAAATACCATATTGGAGTTATAAAAAAGATCTATATAAAAAGCAATAGTAGGTATAAGGAGCCATGAATGTATGGAAAAGATCCAGAAATGTTATTAAATATTAATGTACTAATAAAAATCAGACAGTAAAATATAATTAATAGATGAGAACGGAGTCATAAATAATGTGAATAATATACAAATAGCATTTCCAAGAAATTTTTAATGTAAAAAAATACATATAAATAAAGATAAGAACACTGATGGGCCAAGACATAAAAACAGACATCTGTTGATGATTACTGCAGTCTCGGAGGTCAAACTCATAAGTCGTGATAGCGCAAGACAAGGAGAAACAGTCATTTTAATGAACACAGGAATTACTATTAATAATCTTACAAAATATCTTACAAGGTTCAAGGATAGACAAATTTTTAACTATTTTATTAAATAAAAACAAATACTTTGTTTTGAATTTATTCTATTGTAACTAATTTATTTTTAATTTATCACCAACCGGTTTCACTTATCCCGAGCATCATCAGGTTTGTATTTATCAATAATTTTTCTTTCTACAGTGTTAAAAACCTTCCACTTGAAGTAAGACCGGCATTTATACGAATACGTAACAATTCAGGTAAATTTCTAATAACCCTCCACACAACATCCCCAAAGACGTGTGGAGTTACTGTAAAAAAAAAAAACCACAATAAAAACCAGATCCTCAACAAATAAAACCCTGAATATCCCGATAACACACACCTCACACGGGCTAAAACACTTTATGTATTACTCTATCAAACTTTATAATTGTATGCCCACCACTCTGAAACAACTACTAACTATAAATATAATATCTACAATTAATCTCAAAAATATGTCACAGCCTGGATTAAAAAATAACTTATTCGTATTATTAAAAACATGATAAAACCAAACATAATCCAATACATAAAATACTATGCTCACTTAGTCGAAATGTTTATTATTTTTTAGAGGATTTGCCCACTGTAACCAAAACAAAAACAAGGACCAACTAAGCCACTCGGAGATCTATAAATTAAATTGTAATAAATATTCATTTTATATAGGTAAGACAGCACGTAGTGTCAATATTAGAATCAAAGAACTCATTAGATGTTCAAATATAGCAATGATTTCTTTCTAAATTCGCCAACCATCTAATTGAAAAAGATCGTACCTATAATCCATAGCACCGGCGCTAATGTTGTATATAAAAATGGTTTTGGCATCAGATAGATAATTTGGAAGCTTTAAAAATAAAGGAAGCCGTTAAAATTGATAGCAAGACATTCTTAATAATCAACGTAACTTGTCCTATAGTCCTTTATCAGATATATATCCTGTTAACTCAAAATTTACCATTTCCTCTTAATCCCTCCCTCCAGAGAAGATCTTGGCATACACTTTTTGCTTCATTCACATTCATGCAACGTCTCATACATTCTCTTCTGTTATTCCGACTCAAGTATTTGGTTCACTTGATCGTGCCATGTCTTCCTCGGATGTCCCCGGCTTCTTCTTCCATTCACATTCGCTTCATGTATTCTCCTAACACTCCTTTCTTCGTTCATTCGCTCTACATACCCAAACCATCTAAGCATCTCATTCTATTATATGTAAGCATATCTCTGTCTCACTGCTCCATTATTTCATTTTATACTTCTCCCTCTTATTCTATTTTGTATAATGTCTCACCTGCAATAATTCTCACTCTATGTATTTTAGAACAGTTTTAAATTTTACCCTGATGAAGCTTGGGATAAGCGAAACCGATTGGTGATAAATCCATATATATAAAAATGAATTTTTGTCTATCGGTCTGTCCACGATTTTCTCGAAAGTTACTAAAGCGGTATCGCTGATTGCACACAGTTTGTTCTAATTAGTGCCGGGAAGGTTTCGAGAGTAGTTTGTTAAACAATAAAAACAACTTAGAAGTGCAAAACTAAAGGTTGGGGTAAGTGCATTACCCGCCCTCGGAGCGGGAGAGTTAAACAATTGAAAATTATTATGGAAAAAACAATATCACATCATATTTTTCGACAGATAAATGGTTATTTAAAAGCTTCACAGCTCACAATAAAAATGACGCCGGGAGCTGAAAAGAGCGTGGCATGCCCCCACCGTTCCAAAGTTTTTGGTGCGACAAAAAAAAAACAGATTTTCCGCTGATATATTTTTTACAATGTTTTTATTTGAGTTGTCAATACTCATATATAAATAAATAATAAAGTTCTGTTTATTAAAATAATATATAACATCAGTATTGAAAATATAACAGATCGTTTTAATTATCTGACGCATACGCTGACTAAACCAATACACTTTTTATTTGGAGCAAAGGGCATAAGTCAAACTTGATAACAGGGTGTCAGCAAACACTGACTTGTCCATTATACTCGTGGGTTTCAGTCTTTGCTTCTGTATGCTAATATTTTAGACACAGAAATGTGAATTTCGTTTAGACAGGAATTAACTTTTCGCTTCAAAAAAGTATTGGAATCCTAAATAATAAATCAATGACCGATATATTAGTTGTAAGGTCATGTACACACCGAACAGAAAATCAATTTTTAGACTTCACCCCAACTGAGATAATGTATTGAATTTTCATTGATAAGAAATTTCAAATTCCTCAAAAGGCGTAGAGATTTGTCAATTCTCCTCCGTCCATTTGTGATTCTTGTCAGTAATAATCACAAAGTGTTTAATTTTATCTGCAGCTTAAAAACAATCACAAAAACAATAGAAAACATTTTGACAGACACGGATTTGGATCATGCATACTTGTGCGATCATATAAAAAACGTCAAAAAAATTTAAAGAAATATCGTTTGAATTTGTTGAGATAGTTTTTTTTTTTTAAATTACAGGTCGTTTAGGATCACTGGTATTCCCACGTCATAGAAATAGCAAATATTATGGTAACACTAAACAGGGAATCGGTAAGCAACTCTGCAAGGAAAAAAATTGTAGGTACAAACTGGATACCAGAAGGAAAAATGTCACCAAGCAGATATACGAGTATACCAACGACGTAAAAAAAGTGTGATTTTTACCGATTTTAAAGAAAACTTGCATCGCCGATTTACATAAGACTTTTACAGAACAATGAAATTGATTACCTGTTCCGCAAAGAATGTAAGTTTTTGAAAATGTTTCATTAATTTCAACAGAAGTAAGATAAAATTGACCTTAATACCAAACGGACACTCCCACAACATTTCTTTCAGCTTATCTCTTCAGCGGTGGGTCATGTAAAAAAGTTACAAACTTGTCAAGGGTAGTTGCAAAATTCTTACAATGAAGTATGGTTATTACTACTCAATATGGACAGAAACTCACTGAGGGAACTGGGGGACACTGCCACCTCAGGAGACACATGGTTTGGGAGTGCAAAACAACAATAGATGCAGGAAATGAGAGACTATTGTGTCAACGTCTGGTATTTTTTTAAAGTTAACTCCACACAGGAGGCCCTGAGGAAAATGATTTCGCTTACGGACTGTCATCTCTGAGAATGGGTCTTTTTAAGGATAGGAAGTAGTTAACATGAGTCTTGAATAGACCCACATTGTAGGAGGGAGGAAACACAGAGGCTGGCAAATCGTTCCGCAGATGGGCTGTTGAACAGAAAAGGTAGAAAGTCGTAGTCTTAGAAATGACCACATGTGACAATGTCAACCGTGTACAAACACATTTGGCGTGTTTTCTGAGTGTACACCGGTGCCAAAGGGATCAATGATGCTAGTTTATTCCATTGAAATACCGATAGAATAAGGACAGCATACCCACCCACCTGATGTCGGTGCTATAAAGATTCCAATTCGTTTTTTAAGATAAGGGAATCTATAAAACGGACCGCCAGTTTCTGCACCGTCAAGGGTTTTTTCAGATATTTTGGGGCTCCCGACCAGACATGGCTGCCAAATTCAAGAGTGGGGTGCCCTTGCGATATGCACAGGGTCAGCAGTTTCGTATTATTAAAGTATCTGCGGGCCCTGTACAGTACGCCCAGCTTCTGAGAGGCTATACATTGATGGGAAGAAAGCTCAGCTACCTGGGAAGATATATTGTGGAACCAAGAGACATAGCTGAATATCCAATGATAACCCTGATAAACTGTATCAAAGGGACCGGGTTACTGTCAAAGGAATAAGGTAAAATGGGAGAGCACAATGGGCCTATGGCCTGAGTACTCACGGAAGCTATGCAAACCGTCTCCCTATCAGTAAAAAAAAAATGGTTATTAATAATAATTGGATGATTTGCATAGCGCCGTTTTTTGTGAAAAATCACCTCAAGGGCGCCTTGTGTATATATAATTAAATAATTGATGTACAATTTCTTCAAAACATTGGTACTCACTTTGTGGCCTCATTATTCATAAATGTATTAAAAAATTACTTTGTATTCACCACTTTATTATAATATACACATATATCAACATGTCTCGAAAGCGATGCTTGTCCATACTATAAAGTGGTGAATACAAAGTCATTTTTTAATTCATTGATGATTAACGGGATACAATTTTTGTAATCGTTGATGATTTATTATTTTCCGGACATAAATCAAAGACAAATATTTTACATCTGATGATTTATCAGATGCAAAATATTTGTCTTTGATTTATGCCCGGAAAAAAAAAAAACATTTCATAGCATCATGCAATTTAAAACAATTGTCTTTTTTAAATGTGAATATCGCAAAAGGGTCCCAACTGTTCGGAGCCAGTGGGACTGCGACATCCCCAAATGGGGTATGTTGTGAGGCTGAAGGAGTGGGAAGGGGATGGAGATTAGGAGGACGGAGCAAGTGTTGCCGCAAAAGGGCTACCGTTAACGTAACGATGCGTACTCACCAAGCATAAAAAGGTTCCTTCAGCTCGGCGTAGGGAATGGTCAATATTCCCTTGACGGTGTAGACTTTACTCCAGACGGGCGGCACTTTAATTGGATCATGTTGGCGAAAATCTGTAATAGAACAAATCATATTTTAATTACAACTTTTGATATAATTTCTTCAAAAGATTGGTATTCACTTTGTGGTGTCATTATTAATAAATTAATTAAAAATTACTTTGTAATCACCACTTTATTAATATATACATATCCACATCTATCGATGGTGAAGCTTTTCTCATCAGGAATATACAGAATACTAAAGAATAATAATGTCTAGTATAAGTAGACAAATGATAAACATAGAACACAATAATGTAAGAATAGGTACATTATAAACATAAACAAAAATTGATTAAAGTAGGTAATAATTAATCAAAAATGTTAATAAAAAATTATTATAAAACATTGAATAACAAATTAATAAGAGAAATTTAAAAAAAATAAATTCAAGAAATAGCTATTTTTTTATTAAATATTTTATTACTAATTATATTTAATAGACTATTAACACTTTTTCTGATTTTTTATATTTCAAATTTGTCCAATTGTAAACTGGTTGTATTTGTATGTAAAATTTTTAGTGGTTGACAAACAGAATTTAAAAAATCCGTAGATATGTTTTGTTTACTCTAAGTAAACTCCAAGTAATAGCAATAATTAAGTAATAACTGATAATAATTCTGTAAAGTGGAAAGGCAACAATTTATGTAATCAATTCTCAATAACAGAACATCAAAGTGGATAATTCTACTCCAAAGACAATTGTGTCCATTTTTGTTTTAAAAATCAATATTTCCAAGTAGCTCTTCGGGTCGTTGTTCCCAATAAAACTTGGGGATCGATGCATCATAGTTTGGCATAGCACACAATTACGCTGTGTCCAACACAGCTTAGCGTAACTTATGCCAATCGATGCACCTAAGTTTGGGAATTAACCTCGGATAACCGTAAGCGAAGTTATTAATTGTTTTTGTGTTTAATTCGTAGAAATCCATTAATTTTTTAAAAATATAATGTAAATCAAATTTACGTTAATTAATAAAGTAAGGAAAATTAAATACTTATTACTTCTCAGTACGTTCACATTATCAAAACAATATAACAAATTTAAATAAATCAATTAATAAAACATTATCATTTAAATACGGGGAAACACATTATAAATGTAAAAACCTCACAGAATAGAGAATTTGAATTATTTCCTAACTAAATCGGTTTTTCCGATAATAAATCATTATTTTCAAAAACCTGTCCAAATTAGAATTGGGTGGGAGTGAATAAAATAACATAAATAAGTAGTCACAATGTGGATTAACCGTTGTTTGAAAATGGCCTCGAATGCTGAAACAGCTGTCACAATAATAAAAACTAAAAATACTTGAAGAACTTAACAATAATATTAAATTAAAAAAAAAAAAAAGTTGGCGGAAGTTGTCATATAATCTAACCAACTAATTAACCATGACCCCGTTTCGCCACAGGGGTAGGCAGAGAGAATGGACTGCCAAACAACTTGATCTTGAAACACAATCATTGCTTCTTTCACATTCACATGTCGTCTCATACATACTCTTCTGATATTCTGACTCTTGACATGGCCCAACTCATGTATTTGGTTCACTTGATCGTGCCATGTCCTCCTCGGGCGTCCACGGCTTCTTATTCAATTCACATTCGCGTAATATATTCTCCTTTCTTCGTTCATTCGCTCTACATGCCCAAACCATCCAAGCATCCGTTTCTTAATCTTACTCATTACGCTTACATCAGCCTTGCATTCTTTGCGAAACTCAACATTTTTCACACAATCATACATTTGTCTCAAAGATCTCATTTTTACAGCATTCCGTTTACTTTGATCCTTCCTCTGCCAGTTCCCAGTTCTATGCCTCGCTGCCATACATCGGGGTTGGTATCAGCACTCCATTGTGGAATGCTAGTTTCACTTTTTTGGACAATTTTTTGTTAGCACCAACCGCGTTCCGTTAATGGAGTTTCCTGTTTCCTGCACTCACCCTTCCTACAATATCCCTGTCAGCCTTTAGATATCTCATAAACATACTTCCCAAATACACAAACTCATCGACCTGCTCCAAGTATTCTTCATTGTTTTCGTAGTCTCTCTTTCAAACACCTCGACTTTACACTTACTTAAGTTCATCATTAGCTCATTCTTTATACATACTTCGTTCATCTGCATATAATTCAATGTCTATTTATAAGGTACTTAGCAAATATAAAATATAAATTAAAAAGGGAAACAATAGAAAAATATTATGGTGATGAGGCGCATTTTCAATTATTTGTTTTGGGATTTATAGCTTAGATCTTCGATTGAATCGTAGATTGCACAATACTTTTACAAGAATTTGGTCACTACTGTGGAGGGCACTAAAGTACATTAAACTTTGGAACGCTAAGCGCCAGTGATCTAATACTTCCAGTGTACCGAGGGTTAATTTGCGCACGGCCCGCCTGAGTGTATTTTCGCATTAACTTACTTGTTTTTTTGCAAAATGATATTTTTGTAAATTGTACAGTCTTACCAGAAAATTTGTGTTTATCTCTATACATAAAAATGAATGTTTGTCTGTCGGTGTGTCCTCGATTTTCTCGAAAATTACTCAACCTGTTTCGCTCAAAATAGCAGTTTGTTCTTATTAGTGCCGGGAAGGTTTAGAGACATACAATATACAATTTTTATAAATATACTAGCTGATGCGTATCCGGGCTTGCTAGGGATAATTTTTTTTTTTTATAACAGAGTTATGAAGTTGTGAATTCTTGCTTGTCGTTTGGGTGCCATAATTTATTCGACAGCGAAAGTAATGCCTTGCGACGACAATTACTATCTCTAAACAGTGAAACAAAGAAACATTCATTTTAAAATTTTATTTCATTCCAAACATTTATACCCGTAATGCCGATGAAAACTTTAATCATTTTAATGAATACATCAAAACAGCAAGAGAATCATGTCTGCTCATGCTCAAATCTGGTTTACGTATAGGCGACCGCCTGCGAGGCCATACGCTATGGTTTGATGAAAAACTGAATGCACTTATCAAGCAGCGCAATAAGTTCAAACTCTGGAAACAGGATCAGCACAATGATATGCTTACGGCACTGAGGAAAAAAACAAGAAATTCTGTTATCAACTATAGAAGGTATGCAAAAACTAAATACTACACTGCTGTATTTAAATAAAATTTGAATAATCCACGACAGGCCTGGAAAACAATCAATACGATTCTTACAAATATTTGGACTTCTACGAAAAATGAAATTGAATGTATTGTGATTAAGGAATGAAGAAATAACACCCCCAACCCAGATTGCTTCAGCTTTTAACAATTTCTTTATATCAGTTGGTGAAAATTTAGCAGCTACAATCACATTATACACGGATCGGAAGGCAGCGCAATCCTTACACGTGGTAAAAACTAATAAATTAGAGGTTCTCAGTATCATCAGTCAAATTAAGTGCAATACATCTCCAGGTCTAGATGGCGTTACACCCACACACCTCAACTTTTGCAAAGATATACAAGCTGACATATTAATCATTATCTCTGGATAATGGAATTTTTCCAGATCAACTAAAGATAGCAAAAATAGTTCCCATCCACAAAGATAATTTGCAAAAAAAAATCCATCTAACTATCGTCCTATATCCATTCTTTCAATATTCTCTAAAATATTTGAAAACGTTATTAAACTTAGGTTCACAAAATATCTTCTGTCAAAGAGCACGCCAAACAATTCGATCTTGGCATACACTTCTTGCTACATCCACATTCATACAAAGCCTCATACATTCTCTTCTGTTATTCTGACTTCTGACATGGCCCGACTCGAGTTTTCGATTCACTTGATCATGCCATGTCTTCCTCGGGCGTCCCCTGCGTCTTCTTCCATTCACATTCGCGTCATATATTCTCCTTACACTCCTCTCTTCGTTCGTTCGCTCTACATGCCCAAACCATCTAAGCGTCCCTTTCTTAATCTTACTCACTACGCTCACATCAGCCTTGCATTCTTTACGAATCTCAACATTTTTCACACGATCATACATGGTTTTACCACAAATTCGTCTCAGAGATCTCATTTCTACAGCATTTAGTCTACTTTCATCCTTCCTCTGCCAGTTCCCAGTTCCATGCCTCGCTGCCATACATCAGGGTTGGTATCAGCACTCCATTGTGGAATGCTAGTTTCGCTTATTTGGACAACTTTTTGTTTGCACCAACCGCGTTCAGTCCTCTGTTAATGGAGTTTCCTGCATTCGACATAGTTAAATGGGGAATAAAGGGTACACTTCAACTCTTCATTCAAATTACTCTCTAAACCTTCCCGGTACTAATAAGAACAAACTGTGCTATTTTCAACGAAACCGGTCCAGTAATTTTCGAGAAAATCGAGGACAGACAAACATTCATTTTTAGATATTAAGATAGAGATAGATAGAAGGAAGGATGTGACTAGGTTTATTTAGTTTTACAGTGCAATAACAGGGATAATCAATTCTTAAAGTTTTTAACAAAAAAAAAAATCTAAAAAAAAAAAATGTTTCAGTTACTCCAGACGGGACACCCTGAGGGAAAGCAATATAATAATTTCCCTCAAGCCCTATGTCATATTTGGCGATTCTGTGTGGAGGATCTTTTGGATGATAGGAAGGAGTGAATCTGGGTCTTGAAGAGATCCATGTTGTAGGAGGGAGGAAACATAGAGGCCAGCAGATCATTCCAGAGCCAAGCTGTTGTACACAAGAATATGAGTCGTAGAAGCGACCCGTTCTCATGTGACAAATGTTGGGCACGTGTTTGGCGTATTTCCCGATTATGCACCGGTGCCGAAAGAATCAATGATGCTAGTTCCTCAGAGCATCTTCCATTGAAATACCGGTAGAACAAGGACAGCATTCCCACCCGACGTCTGTGCTCCAAAGATTACAATCTGTTTGATAAGATAGGTGAATCTATTAAATGGACCGCTCATTTCTGCAAGGGTTTTTTTTAGATATTTTGGGGCTCCCGACCAGAGGTGACTGCTAAATTGAACAGTGGAGTTCACTTGCGATTTGTACAGGGTCAGCAGTTGTGTACTATTAAAGTATCTGCGGGCTCTGTACAATACGCCCAGCTTCTGAGAGGCTAACTTTACTCTGTCTTCGATGGAGACCCCATACCTGAATTGGTCATTTAGGGTCACACCAAGCTATCAATGAAGCATATAGAAGTACCTGGCTGTTCAGATCTGCTCACCGAAGACCGCTAAACTCATTATAAGCAGCATTTCGATTCTAAATTGTGGATTTTCACCGGCTATATTTAGAATTCCTGCCACCCATTAAAAAAATTCATATTTTTATAATGTTTTGTAGGTATCATATATTTTTGAATAAAAAATGGCAGTAACTCGACACATCAGAATTTGACTAGGATAAAAAATACGAAAATAAAATAATGGTTTGTTTTGCAAGGCTACAATAAAACTTATTAAATATGCACATAATAAGCACATATTTCTTAATACAAACAAAATTAATGAAAAATACAGAAAACGACGTGCTCATATGTAAACTTGAGGAAAACTTAACACCGTATTACATGAAACGACACCAATAATAAATTTTTGACAAAGGGGCAATATTCTCTAATCAAAAAAGTACAATTTTCACGGTTTCGTATTTACCAAAGACATTACAATAAAGCGGAAATAATAACTTGTTACCGCAATGTTTTTTTGGTTAAAAAATTACCTTTTTTTCAAAATGAGTCATAACTATTTGATTGGTTGAAACAAAAAATAAAGTACGTAACAGCAGACATGAAAAATTAGAATCATAAAAGTTTTGGCACAATACATTCAAGAAGTAAAAAAAAAACTGTTAAAGCAAAGGAAATTATTAGATAAAACTTAAAATGCAGCGATTATTACCTGACACTGTAAATCCCGTCAGCAGGAATATAGTAAATAAAAACAAAAACATGATGCCGGTTCACTTCACTTCTATAAATTAATTAATGTTCTTATTAAGACCAGACAGGGCGCGCGTCCCGCTGGAAAGACGCAGCTAGAATGAATAAACCGAAAAATGAAGATTTCCAGTAATAATCGATAGTAGTTGTTGCCAATAATAAATATTTAAGTATCGCGGTTAATCAGAAAACACGCAAAACGAAATAGACAAAGAATGACGTTTAAATTCTAAATTGAAAAACAAACCGATTATCTATTTTTATGTTCGTTCAGTGAAAATTTTGCTAGGCAGTAGAAACAGTCCGTGGCGTGTATGGCAATATGGAAAAAAGTGCAAAATTTGGCCTATTTCTCAATTACTTGTTAGGTGCAATTTTATTTAAAAAAAAATAACATATTAATAGTATCCGTTCTTGTGTCTGAGCGTTTTTCCAGCATGATATAACAACGATAGATATGAAATATGAGAGAGAGGATAGACATGTTTTCAATCTTAATAACATTTTATACTAACATATTTTTGTATTAACAAAATCTTTATTAGTTTTTTCAGATCCGGAACTTGGAACTTGAGGAAAAGACGACCGGATGATTGAACCTTTCGACATCAATAATAATAATACTTGGATGATTTGTATAGCGCCGATTTTGTGAAAAATCACCTCAAGGGCGCTGTACAAATACTACCAAGTATTAGGCTGCCGCTCGTGTAGGAGGCCTATTATGAATTCCGAAATACTGATAAAAGTAATGGGTAATAATGAGTGTCAAATATTTGCATACGTATAGGTAAAAAAAATGCACTTAATTTTTTACATTCTTTGTATAAAAAGGCGTAAATATTGAAGAAGAATTAACGCCATTTTTGTTAAAAGTGCCAACTGTATAAAATGGACATTTATAATAGAGGTTGTTAGATTCTTAGTTTGGGTTTTTTTTTTAATAAAGAAAAAACCCAAACTAAAAACCTAGAACCTATTCTTTTATTTCGGTATACGCAAAATATTATTTATTTATTTTTATGAATCTAAAGGTATTTTTCTTTTGAAAAAAATATGAGTCTCTCAACTGAGTCCCAACCGGAAAAAATTACCAAGGAACGTAAAGACTTCTAAGTGCAAAAAAAAAAAAAAAACAGTAATTGTTGAATGGAACACTAGTATATATTGATTAACTTGGCGGGTTTGCGATAAGCCGACGTAGCTCAACGGTAGAGCATCTGACCGGACATTAGAAGGGTGCGGGTTCGAGTCCTGCCGGCGACATTTATCTTTGCTCGGAAGGTTTTTCAATTTGGATGAGTGTTTTAGATTAATAATTATTGTTTATAAAAATAATAATTGTTACCCTTTGCGCTATGCACAAAAATCTTGTCTTAAGTTTTTAAGAACTTTAGTTTATCAATTAACTTCTAAGTGCAGCTGAACAAAAAAATACTTTCTCACGATTTTCCGCTATTATTGAAGTGAAAAATTATTTTTATAGTATGTATTATTATTTTGAAAAACTCGTCCATTTCCGTAGTATAAATCAGTTTTTGTTATTCCTGCAGTAGTGCAAAGTAAATTTTCGGCGATTTGGTACTATTTCGCAAACTTTTTTTTAAAAAGCGTGCTTCGTCTTTGGCAACATTATTGTCTGTGGTCTGTGATCCGAGTTTGACAGTGACAGCTTGCGTCACAAAATTCCGAGTCGGTGAACATTGTGCAGAAAAACTAAAAATGGTGACTAATACATTCCAAATAACATTCAACATATGATTTCCAAATGATAATATAATATTCTGACGAATTTCTTACAGGCTACTGAAATAGAAGACACGTTAAAGCGAATTCACGCCCATAAAGGAGTTGTCGGTACAATCATCGTCAATTCGGAAGGTTTGTTCGATAATGTTTTTTTTACACTGTCCGTTGCTATGGGTATTGGATGCATCGATATTCTTTCCAAATGTTTCTTAGAACATTAATATTTTAAGTAGGTACGCAAATTTTGGTTATTCTATTGTTTATTTGAACTTATTTACTTATTGCCCGTCAAAACAACTGAATTAATATTATCAATCCTTCAAAATAAGGGAATAAAATACCCTTTCTGAAATGCTTACAAAAATTAACAATATTACGCATCAGGACAAAAATCATAACCTCAAAAGTTTGTTGCCATATTAATTTTTTTATAGAAAGATCAACATTCCCAACTAACTAACTAACTAACTAACCATCACGCCGTTTCCCCGCAGGGGTAGGCAGAGAGGACGGACCGCCAAACAACTCGATCTTGGCATACACTTCTTGCTTCATTCACATTCATACAACGCCTCATACATTCTCTTCTGTTATTCCGACTTCTGACATGGCCCGACTCGGGTATTTGATTCACTTGATCGTGCCATGTCTTCCTCGGGCGTCCCCGGCTTCTTCTTCCATTCACATTCGCGTCATATATTCTCCTTACACTCCTTTCTTCGTTCATTCGCTCTACGTACCCAAACCACCTAAGCGTCCCTTTTTTAATATTTCTCAGTACGCTTACATCAGCCTTGCATTCTTTACGAATCTCAATATTTTTCACACGATCATACATGGTTTTTACCACACATTCGTCTCAGAGATCTCATTTCTGCGGCATTCAGTCTACTTTCATCCTTCCTCTGCCAATAACACGCCTCACTGCCATACATCAGGGTTGGTATCAGCACTCCATTGTGAACTTGTAGTTTCGCTTCTTTGGACAACTTTTTGTTTGCGCCAACAGCGTTCAGTCCTCCGTTTATGGAGTTTCCTGCATTCACCCTTGTTTCAATATCCCTATCAGTCTTTCCATCTCTCGTAAACATACTTCCCAAATACACAAACTCATCAACCTGCTCCGAGTATTCATCATTCACAACTATATTGCATACTGTTTTCATACTCTCTCTTTCAAACACCATGACTTTGGACTTATTTACATTCATCATTAGCTCATTCATCATACATACTTGGTTCATCCTAGATACGAGGGACTGTAGATCTTCCATACTGTTAGCAATCAGCACCGCATAATCAGCATACAACAGACAACATACTTTCAGACTACTCATTTCGCGCCCAGGCCCACCTCTTTCAATTCTTGCATACAATTATCCATGTATAGATTGACTAACAACGGTGACATTACGCAGCCTTGCTTAACACCTTTTGTGATGTCAAACCACCCGTAAAATCACCGTTTGCCATAACACATGCAACGCTTCCCTCGTACAGCGATGCGATTGCCTGTATAAGATTTGTATTCACACCATACTTAGACAACACCTTCCATAACTTTTTCCTGTCAACTCTGTCATATGCTTTTTGTAGATCTACAAAAGCACAGAAAAGTTTCTGTTTTTTGCCAGAAACTTCTCTGTGAGCATACGCAACGAGAAAATCTGATCCATGCACCCCCTTCCACTCATAAATGCGCCTTGCACATCCCATATTTTATCCTTTGTTTTCATTTGTACCCTTTCAATCAACATCCTACCATACAGCTTACCAACTGAACTTAGCAGGCTAATAGCCCTGTGATTTCCACATTCCATGCGTGACCCTTTACCTTTGTATAGAGGCATGATCACAGCCCTTCTCCAATCAAATGGGGTGTAACCCTCCTCTAGACACTGGTTAAAAAGTTTGCATAACCATGTAAGAATTATACGGCTATTTCCTTTAAAGTATTCAGCAGCAATATTGTCGAAACCAACAGCCTTACCATTCTTCATACATCTAATTGATCTTTTAATTTCATCCATGCTAATTTTGGGAACATTCACCCCATCGTCGTTCATACCTGACTCGCCACTGGAATCACTATCACTTGGATTGCTTTCGAAGACCTCCTCAAAGTATTTCATCCATCTCTCTTTTATTTCTTTCTCATTCGTCAACATTTTTCCATCTTTCGATTTTATCACTTTCACACATCCACTTTCTGGACCATTCCGTGACCTTTTGACCTCCTTCCAAAATAGTTTAATATTTTCTTGGAAGTGGTTTGTCATTTTGACCCCCTCTTCCTCTTCCAGGCGTTTCTTTCGTTCTTTCACTCCATCACGTACTCTTTTCTTGCATCCCTTGTAAACTTCTTTCGCTCTATCCCTCTCTTCGCTAGAAGCACTGCCAGCCGCTATCAGAAATAACTACGCTTTCTTCTTCTCTGAGACCAGTGCTTTAATCTCATCATCCCACCATGCATCACCTTTCTTTCTACCTTGCGTACTTATTCCACATACCTCTCTAGCAGATTCATAGAGGCTCACTTTTATGTGGTCCCATGTTTCGTCTATGCTTAGACCGTCCATTACCTTATCATTCAGTCTTATCTCTACACAATTTTCATACTTACTTCTTACATTATCCTTTTGCAATTTTTCTATTTTGACTCTAGTTGGGGTCGACACCGTTTTCACTTTAGAGCGCCAGCCGCGGAAGAGGTTTACTCTCAACACAACCAGGAAATGGTCGGTTTCTATCTCATCCCCTCTGAAAACTCTGGTGTCTGCGGTGACGGCTCTCAACCTAGAGTCAATTACTACAAAATCAATCATTGACCTCTCATTTCCTCTTTCCCACGTATATTGATGGATACCTTTATGATTGAAAAAAGTATTTGATACAAATAGGTTCCACTCTAAACATACTTCAAGCATTCTGTTTCCATTGTCATTCGTTCTTTTATCCCCAAATAAACCTAAAGCTGATTCAAAACCATCCCTTCTAATACCCACCCACCCATTCAAATCCCCTGCCATTATAATCCTTTCATTCATATTTTTAATCTCATCACATCGCTCACACCAGTCCAAAAATCATCTTTCACTTCATCGCTTTCGGAGTTGACAGGAGCATAGCATATAACTAAAAACACTCTTGTCAACCCGATTTTGAATCTGATCCACATTATTCTCGGACTTACACATTCATATTGCAACATATATTCCACCATTCTAGGAGACAGTAACGCTGCAACACCTTGACAAGCCCTGTCTGTATCTGGTCTCCCAGACCAGATGACGAGCGTTTCATTATGCTGCATCGTACCGCTCGCCTTTTTCATACTCTCATCTCTGTTATACAGAGTACATCCAGACTTTTCCTTCCCATCGTATCACATAGTTCATTCATCTTTCTTTCCATTCCTCCTCTGATATTCCACGTGCCAATTCGACATTGTTCACGTTCCTTCCTCCTCTTCGCGCTAACGAAGGGTTGGCGGTGTGATGGATAGCGAGCCTCATCGACACCTGGGTCGGCCATTCCCTTCCACGGACTACTTACCCATAACTAAACTTAACATAGCACAATAAAATACAGCTTAACACACTTGTAGCTTACCATAACATACTACAATCAATTCCTTATCTAACTTATAACTTAATATAATAATCCATATCATTTAATAAACTTAACATACATCTCATAACTTATCTTATCCTTAACATGTAATGATACTTATCTTATGTTATATCTTATCTTCCCATATTATGAATAACCTGACAATATTTGAACTACAGTAAAATTCAACAATTTCGCTTCACTGTTAATACGCATAGGTTTTTAAAATAAAACTTCATTTCAGATTACTGAAAATTAGAAAAAAATATTGGTATACGCGGAAATGCAAAATAATGCGTATTAATTCATTTAAAGCTTAGTAAAGTTTGAAGATTTTGTACGGGATTTTTAGGTTAGTTTTACGTATTTTCTCTGTAAACTCTAACTGAGAACCTATTTTATATGTAATTAATAAACTGTATTATGTTTAAAATAGGTTATTAGGTTCTTAGTTTATGTTTAAAGAAAAAAAAATTGAAGTGGAATTCCGTAACTTTACTTGAATTACACCTACTACCATAATTATAAACATATAATGTTGCTTTTGCAATGATTGAGGACTTGGGTTCGCAGAAGATTGAATCTGCGGAAGCTGCAGTAGCTCTCCATCCATAGCTCTGAACAACTGAGCTGACAAATCTAATGCTCTTTTTTCACACCTAAGCTTAAACGCAGAGTGGAATTTGAATGTTCAGTTGACACATATATGTATATATATTTTTTTCTTCTTCTTATTTTGAATGTTTCCAGGAATACCAATAAAAACTTCCCTGGACAATGCCACGACAGTTCAGTACGCGGGCCTCATTAGCCAACTCTCCGATAAGGCCAGGAGTGTTGTCAGAGATCTGGTGAGTTATAGTAATCTAAATAATGGTCCATTGATTCCCCAAAATTGTTCAGCCGGCTGGCAAAGTGACTAATAGGGCCGTCTCGGTGACACTTGCCAAGCACGTGAACTGCAAACAGAACTAACGCCATCTGTATTTAGTAATTACGTTCCTAGTC